>VXBZ01008493.1:0-10907 GCA_013399135.1 Heliornis fulica
CCGTAACCGCGGGCTCCGGCAGGGGTACTATTGAAAGAAATGGGGAAGTTAGATATAGAAGTATGAATATGGAATTTATAACATCTGAGCTGGAATAGAACTGGAAAAGTTTATCATATTGGATGAATGGTGCTGTCTATGTTTCACAACAAAGTAAGAACTGAATAGTCCACTGATTTCCTTTGTTTTAAACCAATAAGAGTTGGTTTTGGTTCTATCTGGAATATGGGAAAAATATGGAAATTTTAGTATGCTAATAGCAAAATGTTTCTGTCTAAACAATTTTCTGAGAAGTATGCCTTTACTTTTATTGAAGTATTTTCTTGAAGCATTTGATACCACTGATGGAGTACATCACATTACAGGATAAAATTTAGTAGAATCTGCTGTTAGGAAAGGTTCTCCATAGTCAACAATTTTCCACCTGATCCTGGAAATATAAAACAAAACAGAATTGTTAACATGGTAAAGGATAAGATTTTTTCCATTACACTGTTGATGGACAAAGAACCATTTACAAAAAGTTAATCAACTTCAATTTTTTACATCATAATTCAACAAATTTTCTCTTTAAAAAAAATCTGTAAGAACATTTTTTCTGTAAATATTATATATTCTCTTGTTTGTTTTTTTTTTTATTTCAGTGTTACATTTGAGTCTGTTGAAGGACTATTAACAAATGAAATGTAAGATTTTGGCTTTTAAGGCAATGCTATTTGTAGTGTAAGAATACCCTTAAGTCCCTTCTACTGCAATCTATGTACCTGTTCCTGGATTATTTTTTTATTCTTTTTTAGCTCAGTTAATTTACATTAGTTGGTTTTACGTTTGAGATTGATGTTTTTCACAGAATGAGAACTTTACTCTCTGGTGATGAAACAAGGTCACATTCAAACTTTTCTTAAAAGGCTCAAAGCTTGATGGAGTTTGCAGCTCTGGTCTTTTATACTTCCTTTGATCTGTTTGCTTTACTTTTGCTGTGATTCTGAGCAGCTATAGTATTAGAAGGAAGGTATATTATTTCTTAAATTGTAGAGCTCTGTGTTCATGGTCATCAAAAGAAAGGCTAACATAAAATTTTAACGTCAGTTTATATATAATGTTGGCTGAAATAATTCCAGAAATCATTTAAGCTACAACTATACTGCAAGTTTTATCATAGGATAAAGACGTTGGAGGTAGCTTTAAGAGGTATAGGTCAGGTAAGAGTCCTAAATCAGCAACATGAAGTTCAGCTAGATCACTCATTTAAAACTCGCTATAAAATTTCCTTATTATTTTGATCATTATGTACATTTCATGCCTCATTTAGATAAAACAGGAAATAAAACTTTGTTTTTCATCTTAATAAGCATTGACAAGTTTTAAAACAAGTGATGCAAACATTTGAAAGAACATGGCTATTTAACCTTCAGTAAGCAAGTGAGCTGTGTGGAAGAAAAGACACGTGAGAAGAGGCAAAGGAAATTGGTTGATGGATGAGTGAGGACATAATGGCTTCTTCAATGATCTGGAGAACATTTACAGAGAAGATGCACTCTTCTTCTGAAGCACAAAGGAAATGGATAAGAATTATCCATGCTGCACAAACTGCAGAACCAAGAACTCTTACCAAAAATAGGCCAAAAAACCATCATCACGGAGTGGTAGCTAAGTGATGAAGCAGGTTACCAAGGAGCATGAAATTATGTAAAGGATGAACAGTAAGCATGGGTTTGTAAAAAGCAGGTCGTGTTTTACCAACCTGATCTTCTTTGACAAGGTGATCTGCACCTGGTTCACAACAATCCCAGTCAATGGGTTTGGAGAAGAGTGGCTGAGAAGCTGCCCAGTGGAAAAGGACCGAGGGTTATTAATCAACAGCTGAATATGAGCCAGCACTGTACCCAGGTGGCCAAGAAGGCCAACAGCATCCTGTATTCTTCTATCAGGAATAGTGTGGGCAACAGGACTAGGGAAGTGGTTGTGCCCTTTTACTCAGCATTGATGAGGCTGTACCTCATGTAGTGATCAGGTATTTCAAGCAGTCTTTCACTACATGAAAGTCATTGAGGTGCTCAAGCATGTCCAAAGACGGGTAAAAGAGTAAGGTCCTTTGAGGGGTGGCTCTGGAAATTGGGGTGGTTTACACTGGAGAAAAGAAGGACGAGGGGAAACCTTACTGTTCTCTGTTATCTGAAGGGAGATTGTAGTCAGGTAGGTATTGATCTCTCCTCCCAAGTAACAAGCAACAGGACAAGAGGAAATGGCCTCCAGTTTCATGAAGGGAGGTTTAGATTTTTAGTAAAAGGCTTGTCAATTACTAGAAGAGGCTACCCAAGGAAGTGGTTGAGTATCCCTGGACATGATATATTGCTTAAGGACATGGTTTAGTGGTTGGGCTTGGCAGTGTTAAGGTAACAGTTGGATTTTATTATCTTAAGGGTCTTTTCCAACCTAAAAAGTTCTATGATTCTATTTCTATCCTTACAGATTTTCAAAGTTCAGCTGGTCAAGAACCTTTTTAACCTGATTTTTTCAAGAATGGGTAAGACCAGATGACCTGCAGAGATCTCTGTGCTCTAGTGAGGCCACAACTGGAATGTTCTTGACTCCCCAGTTCAAGAAAGACAGGGAACTACCAGCAGAAGGTTACAAAGATGATTATGAGACTGGAGCATCTCTCATCTGAGGAAAGGCTGACAGAATTGGGTCTGTTTAGCCTTGAAAAGAGAAGACTGAGAGGAGATCTGATTGATGCTTATAAATTTCTAAAGACTCTTCACAGCGGTATCCAGTGACAGGACAAAGGAGCTATGGATTACAAATCAGAAACACAGGAAGTTCCATCTCAACATGAGAATAAACTTCTTTACTATGAGAGTAACAGAACATTGGTGTTCTGGAGACATTCAAGACCTACATGGAAAAAGGTCTGCTTTAGGAGGTGGGGTTGGACTAGATGATCTCCAGATGTTCCTTCCAGCACCTATGTTTCTGCAAATCTATAAATCCTGTCCTGGTTTCAGCTGAGAGAGATTTAATTTTCTTTCTATAAGGTGCTGTATTGATGTTATTTTCATTTTGTATAAGAATAATGTTGTTAACACACTGATGTATTGGTTATTGATGGGTATACCTAACTCAAGGACTTTTCAGCTTCTCAAGCTCTGCCAGGTACACAAGAAATTGGAAGAGCACAGCCAGGACAGCTGACCCAAACAGGCCAAAGGAATATTCCATACCATATAATGTCATGTTCTATATGTAACTGGGAAAGATTACTGTTTGTAAACAGATAGAGTAATTGATTGGCTTTTTTTCTGCATGTGGTGAGAAGTTGTTTTGCATTATTATTTTTAATGCTATTGCTATTATTAATATTCTCTTCCTTTGTTATCCTTTGTTATCCTATCCAGCAGTCTTTATCTCAACCCATGAGTTCTTTTTTGATTTTTTTTCCGCCCATTCTATTTCCAAATACTTTTTGGGAGGCAGGGTTGAGTGAACAGCTGTGTAGTACTCAGTTACTGACTGGGGTTAAACCGTGACAGATCCTTACCAAACCTAATTATTCTTATTCTACACTTTTCAATGATTTACATCTNAAAGATTACTGTTTGTAAACAGATAGAGTAATTGATTGGCTTTTTTTTCTGCATGTGGTGAGAAGTTGTTTTGCATTATTATTTTTAATGCTATTGCTATTATTAATATTCTCTTCCTTTGTTATCCTTTGTTATCCTATCCAGCAGTCTTTATCTCAACCCATGAGTTCTTTTTTGATTTTTTTTCCGCCCATTCTATTTCCAAATACTTTTTGGGAGGCAGGGTTGAGTGAACAGCTGTGTAGTACTCAGTTACTGACTGGGGTTAAACCGTGACAGATCCTTACCAAACCTAATTATTCTTATTCTACACTTTTCAATGATTTACATCTTGGTGCAACCCAGCATCAACATACTGAATTAACTTTAGTGAATCCTTAACTAAGAAGAGGGATAAAAAAAGAAATGTTCATTTAAACCTATAAAAGGAGAAGAGGTATTTAAAAGCCTGATGCTAGTATGAGAAAACCACTAAATTGTGATTTTTCGCATTTACTAATGAAAAGTAACAGACTTTCTATGCCCTAACATTGCAGGGTCTTGGGAATTGACTGGACTTTTCTTGAGTTAGGATTTCTTCTTTGTTTTTTTAACTGGCATAAAAATGGTTTAGTAACATGAAATCATTTACATCAGTTTAACTTAAACTTTATTTAAACCAGGAGGGAGCATCTATGCTCAGTTAATTGAAAAGTACATGTCTTTAGAATAAACTGTGGAGTGGAATAATATAAAATTGTACCAGAGATTCTAAGTTGTGAATAAGAATTGTGGTGATGTGTGACCTCATTTTGTTCAGTAAAAGCAGTTACAAAGATAACAGAGAACAGTAAACCTGAGTTACAGGGAGCCAAGGAACATGTAAGCAGAGTTCATTAAGAAAATTCATTAAAACAAACCTTAGCAGATCGAAGACTGAGGAGGACGAAGAAGCCACTAACCTGATCATTTTGAGTCTCCTAGAAAAAAAGGAGAATGAAAAAGCAGATTAGGGGACAACTGCTTTTGAAGATTCAATGTTCCTGAATAGAAAAAAAGTTTTAAAAAATGCCAGAAACCTCTGTAGTGAACATTTGCAAAGTAACTTGCAAATTAAAGAAGTTTTATCACTTCTTTCAGCTAGTGATTAGATTATGTGCTGAAATCCTTTTTTTTTTTTTTTTTGCCTTCTCTAATGTGACTGTGAGAGTTTTCATTATCTACATAAGTGTCTAATCCTTTTGTCAATCCAACTAAGCTCTTGTCTCAGGGATAACTTGTGGCAAGGAAAACTACAAGTTAATTATGTATTGTGTAAAGATGTATTCTCTTTCATCAACTTCAAATTTGTTGCTTTTCAATTTCATTCCATGTCTCTGCTCCCTTATTATGAATTTCCGTACATGTCCTTTCACTGATAAGTGTTATTAAAATGCAAGATATTTCATTATTGCATGTTTAAAATGTATTATCATCTTTTACAGTACTTCTGAATAAATATTATTACTTGTCCCTCAAGAGGGCCAAACCATATTATGATATGAATATGTGTGTGGGGGGTTGTTTTCTAAACTGCCTGATTGGTTCTTTCCAGGGAAAAATATTGTCTCTTTTGTTTGGAAATTATGGTGATTTTTGTACTCTTTGCCATTTAGAGAGATAGAGCCATTTATTTCAGAATTGTGACATATTTAGGTATGTAATTATAAACCAATTTTAATTACTATATTGCTCACAAAAATATATTTGCTTGATGACATGAACCAACTCTGTATTTTTATGCTAGTTCTTACTACACCTTTGAATACACCCAGTGATAATTTTTATAAGCCCAGTTATGTATCTTAAAGTACAGTTCACCTCTGCATTAAATTATACTAATGCAATTAAAAATTATGAAGAATAATATCATTAATATATGCATTTTCACTGGAACTGATGACTTAAAAAGCAATTATTTAAATCGTTATGTTGTGTCAGCTTCAGTTATGAGATTCAGTCTCCTGAGAAAAATAAAAGGCAAATCCAATTTGGCATAAATATAATTTTTTCTCAAGCCAACAGATGTGTCATTCAACTCAACATCTGCTTGGCTTTTATTTCTAGTGATAGCTCATGTTTGCGAATTTATAATTTATATGAAATGATCAAAGAGTATGCTGAAAAATTCTCAAAACCTGAAATGTATGCCTTTACAAAATACTATGAAGCCTACTAAGCTTTATTACACAAATGATATTTTTGAAGGTAAAACAAAGCATGTATTTGGCCACTGGGTTGAAAGAAGAAAAATGTTTGAGGCAGTGCTATTAATAAAGATGGACTAAGCAGGGAGTTGAGAGTTTGCTTTAAATGTTAACTGTAATATCTAGGTTTATGATGACAAAGACAGAACTTACACATCAAACGTATAATACACATTTAATTAATACTGGAAGCTGTAAGTGCATGACAGCTGTAGCTAAAATGATGTGTGATTGAACTTGCATAAAATCAAGCACATTATATTGAGTCTTTCTAATATTTATATTGTTGTTTTCAAGTCAGATAGATAATACTTGCGTCATGTAGTTTATGTGCCAGTAGACACAGATGGTACAAACCAAATAGAAAAGTAGTATATGAAATTCATGCATGTTTCCATAAGCATCTTCTAAGGTATTTTGGGGGTAAAATTTAGGGAGCAAAGAAGAGACTTAACTAATTACACTTTTGCTCCATAAACCAATTGAAATATTTGCCTAGCCTCAAATATGTGAATTTCATAACATCTAACACTTCAGGAGTTAGTGACTTTTGCTCTGGAGTCATATATCACTCCTCAAAAACACAGTAGTGTATATAGCATGTTGAGTTGCTCCACTGACTTCTAAATTACCTTTACACAGCAAGAGGGGATTAAAAGCTTACACATCTCATCCTAAGGAACAATTTTTGTCTGAAATATGTAGATTTCAGTATTAAAAAAAAAAAAAAAGTTTGTGAGACTGAAAAAGGACACCATAAGTGCATAACTAGAAAAATAGCCCTAAACTGTTGCTTACAAAACAGAACAAAGCAAAAGTAAACTGTAAAATGTTACCACTTAATGTTCTTATAACTAAGTTTCTGGGCATTTTGTACTTACGTCTGTAGCCTTCTTATTTGAAAACTGTGTGAATACAAGATCAAATGAGAAAACTGTGGGACATATTCTCAGCTAGAATCAGTAACAGAAGTTCCTTTGAAGGTTACATTAAATACAACAGCCCTCTCTGGGCTTAAAACCATGGATATGGATGGAAAAGAAATGATTCAGTGATGACCCATATAGGTGAGCAGTGAAAATGATGATTATTTTCCATTTAAATAAACACACAAAGAAACAGTACAAACTGTGATAGTTATGAGGATGGTTACATTCTGAAGCAATCAACTTTTTAGAAATTAAAATTTCTTTTTGTCACAATTACATTATTTCATCTGTCTTAACTGTTGTGTGTGTGACAAGGTTGTCACAGTTGGGGGGGGGCTGCGGGGCATTGTTTCTACAAACCCTCTTCCCATATCATCAGCATTAATCTAGATGCATTTTGAAATAGGCTTGAATGCCCTTTATTAGGGGGAGAAGAGGGTTGAGAGAATCATGTTGAATCATAATAAATAAACATTGTCTGGAAAAAAAACATCAGAATTCCTGTCTCTTCCAAAGGGTGGATAAGTCACCTGTTCCCTGCTTTGGTGTTTCTTCTTTGGTTGCTTAGCTTCTTTTTCTAGATGCATGAGGAGTTCAAATGCTTAATTTAAAGCCATTACACAAGCAACAGTGCTGAAATCGAGGCCATATCTGCAAAATAGATGCACAAAGCTCTAGCTTCCCTACTGAGGATTCAGTACAGTGTAGTCCAAAAGGCCAGCAGGTCGAGGGAGGTGATTCTCCCCCTCTACTCTGCCCTCATGAGACCTCACCTGGAGTACTGTGTCCAGTTCTGGTACCTCCAACATAAAAAGGACAGGGACCAGTTGGAGAGGGTCCAGAGGAGGCCACAAGGATGATAAAGGGGCTGGAGCACCTTTCTTACGGGGACAGGCTGAGAGAGTTGGGGCTGTTCAGCCTGGAGAAGAGGAGGCTTCGGGGAGACCTTCTAGCGGTCTGCCAGTACCTCAAGGGGGCCTACAAGAAAGATGGGAAGAGGCTGTTCAGTAGGGCCTGTTGTGACAGGACAGCTGGTGATGGTTTTAAAATAGAGGAAGGGAGATTTTGATTGGATATTAGAAAAAAGTTCTTTACTGTGAGAGTGGTGGAGCACTGGAACAGGTTGCCCAGGGAGATGGTGGATGCCCCATCCTTGGAGATGTTCAAGGCCAGGTTGGATGAGGTCCTGAGCAATCTGATCTAGTTGGGGGTGTCCCGGCTTCTTGCAGGGAGATTGGACTAGATGACCTCTGGGAGTCCCTTCCAACTCTGATCATTCTATGATTCTATGATTCTATGCATATTGCTTCCAAATCAGACCTGTTGAGTGTCCATACAGCTTAGCTTTCAATTATACCATGTCTTTCTGTAGATATTCCTCAAGGTCTTGTAACAAATCATAGAAGGTACCTGTATCCCCTCAAAATGCAAAACAGATCATCAAAGTGAGGAGCATGTTAGCATACATATTAAAAAAAAAAGAAAAACAAATCCCACAAAACCAAATCAAAACAAAGAAAAAACAACTAAAAATCCTCAAAACCCACCACAAACAAAACCACAAACCAAACCCACCAAGCTCCTCTATTTTCTCCATCATACTTGGAACAGTTTTTACAACAATTTAGAGTAGAATTCCACAAATAAAGTGTTAATACTATTTCTGCAATAAAGGATTCAGAAAGTTAAAAAAAAGAAAAATATCCAAGAAATAATAAAGCAGTATTTCTTATATCCAATACTTTGCACACAAATAAATATTTCCTTAACCCATGGTATTTTAAACGCTGAAACAGATAAAAGAATTCTCACCAACAGACTTCTAGGATGTTGACAGTCTAAATCACTGAACCAAAAAATTTTACTTCAGCTGGCATTAACATTCTGTAAGTTGACATGCACCACTGAAGCAATACACATTTCATCACAGCTATCTAACCAGTTGCAATTTTATTATGCTATTTTACATACCAACATATATTCACAAAAAGAGTGTGTTACTTTACTAATATGATAATAAAGCATGTTCTTTATGTAAACAATTGATTTATGAATGATCATATTTCACCTCCAAGAGTGCTTAGCATTTCTCTTCTTTTCCTTCAGTGTCTGTTATTCCAGTATCCTTAGGACCCAGTCCCATGAACTGATTCTGAAAGGGAAATAGCTCTTACGGAGTGCTGATACTTCTGTTTGGACTTAGCAAGGGCTTTCGTTTGCAAGTGCAAGTTGCATTTTATTTTAAATGCATGTAAGTTAGCTTGAATAAATAGAATAAAAATATTAAAATGGAATTAAAATTTGTGTTTCAGGAACTTCTATCATTCTGTGGTTGTGTATGCAGCACAAATTGTGGTTTTGCTTATCAAATGTTGATAGAAAGAATGGTATATTTGAAATCATTTTCCTGGACATACAGGAAAGTATGAAGAAGCAAGAAAAAGTAGCTAGAAATTAATACTTATAAAATGGGATTTTTAGATTGGAATTGGAAGTGCTATAATTCTTCAGTATATTTTTGTTTCAGCTTTGTACATTAAAAATGTAAACTTTAAAAGAAGATAGACCTTTTTTATTGTCTCTGCTTTCTACATTAATTTCTACATTAAACAGTGCCCTTGTGTCAAGAACAAATCCATGTATTTTCATTCTTTTATTCCTTGATTTCTTTGCAAACTTTTTTCTTCCTTTATTCTAATTAGGTATGTAGGCTGTATGGAATAAATATCTCCTGAACAATCATGCAGTCATAAAATGCATGTAATCATTAATTTCTCTATAGTCATGAAAAAATATTTATGTTAGGATTGTATAAGCTGCATACACTAAAGTCTATATAGCTTGTGACCTCTACACAAAGAGGTAGAATTGTTTCAGTTGCATTTTAAACCCTTTAAACCCACAGATAGCCATAATATGTTTGGATTATTCATTCTGGTTGCTTTGACAAGAGATTTGTAGTTATGTAGACTTGATTGCAAAATGGCACCCAAAAATTTGAAATATCCTTTAAGACCCTTATTATTATCATGTAATTGAAACAAAAATAAAATGCAAGACTTCAGGACACATAAAAATCTTCCTATTAATAAGATTTGCAGAATGCTTAAGAAAGAATACTAGAGTTTTGAGAAATTTAAAAGAAATAGTTATTTTTCAGCTCCAGTGCTCAGTAAAGAAAAGTTTCTGAGGGAGAATAAACTATGAAAGATAATATTTATTTTTAAAGCTCGGGTATTGAATTAAGTTTAGAGAATACATAATTTGCATGCCTTTCTTTGAATTTCAATACCATTTCTCTTAACAAAATACCAGGAAAGTTGAATTCAAATGTATTTCTGAATTAAGATAAACCAGAATTTCTTCTATCTGTGTTTCTTTTCATGTCTGGTTTTTTGTTGATGTTCTTGATTTTACCTCAAGATAACAGATTTGATATACAAGGATACCTAATCTGATTTGTGTAGACTACAGATATATAATGCACTGCAGCACAGCACATATATACTTGAATTAATTTACATGTCTAAGAAGTCAGCCTAGGTGAAGTGTCATGGATCTTTTTTCTGGCATACTCTCCTGTCATACTCTGTGAATCAAAAGGAAATGTTTTAATGACTTTAGAGGTTTGGGTGCTGTATGGCAGTTCACAGAACATTCTGCATAGGACCAGTTAGTTTTCCTTCTTAGAACATATGGAACCAGGCAGAGAAATACAGATATCTCTGGTTCTGTTTCTTTTCTTTTTCTTGTGAATGCTTTTATTTAAGATTTGCTTTACATCCCATTATATTAAACATCCAGCATAGTACATCCCCTCAGAGTTCTTTTTCATTTAGTCAAAATATTGCATAACATCAGAAGTGAAGTTAAAATGAGATGGGTAAAAGAAATATGGAAGAAAAGGTGTCAAATGCTATGAACTCTAACTAAGGAGTCTGATGAAACTTAACATCCACAGGCAGAAGAGGGTGACTGAAGCATATTATATAAAACAGCCATTTTATCTCCTCATGAGGTCATATGGAATGATTGTAAAGGAAGAGAAGAAAAAGCTAGTTGGTTTGTTTGTTTGGGGTTTTTTTTGTCAGAACATGAACTCACACAATATGCATGAAGAGGCATTAGCTTTAATAGCCTGGAGTCAGTTTACAAAAAAAAAAAAA
>VXBZ01008493.1:10932-39526 GCA_013399135.1 Heliornis fulica
AAAAAAAAAAAAAGTCAGTTATTAGACTCTGTTACTAGGTTTTGAGAAATACTGCACTTCTAGCGGAAGTGAAGGTTTGGGAAAATAGCTTTTTCATGTTAGAACTCAAAATGAGAGAGCAACTTTGGAAGCATTTATAATATGAAACAGTGAGACAAGCTGTAGTTTCAGAGTTAAGAACTCATTATTTTGAAAGTCTGTTTTTGACTTAAAAGGAACAAATAGCATTTGTCAGGTTTTAGAAAAAACATGGGAGCAGAGGGGCAGCTGTAATTACTGAAGATGGGTCAGCTAAATACCACTATTTTATGAGGCCTGTCTTTCTAATCAGACATAAGTGATTATTAACTTCAAACTAAAAAAAATTTGTATACTTATTTGTATACTATTGTACAAAAGAAACAAAAAGTCAGACAATTAACATTCTCTCTCAATAAAAATCACAAAACCCCCACATTTTCACAAAGAAAAATCTATAATTATTTGCTCTCATATTCATAATTTTCTTGCTGTGGAAGTAAGATGAATTAGAGTTGTTAAATGCTTCATCTAGTGAAAACAAGTCCTGAACAGAAAGTACAAGCATTCCTTTTCACTTCCTGACATAATTCACGTTCTATATTCAGTGCAAGCTGTGGCCATTTATCCTGTAACATAAGGGCAATACATGATTTTGCTTGTTCAGTATTAATTCAACAGCAATAAACTTACAAATACAACATTGCCATAGCTTCATCTTGCAAGTATCTTACAGCCTCTAGAGTCATCATGGTCTATAGAACAAATAAAAGCCTATTACCTAAAAACTGGATGCTGACACATGGGTCAAAGAGATATGTAAATGATAATGTTAGGGAAAAAAATGCAGTGGGGTCCCACATTGATATACAAGGCTTAGAAATGCTTAGACCATTTAGTGATGAAACTGTTCCCAAGGTGAGAATATAATAGCAGCTAAAAGCATTCTTGAAAAGATTAGTTTTTATGAATAATAAAGATAAAAGGAAAAAATCAAGCTTGTACATAGAAACTACAGAGAAAAATAAAATTTTCAAGAAATCATATAAGCATCAGAAGAAGAATTTTTTTTTTTCTCCAAAAACAATTAATAGAATTATTTAGGGTTCTGTTATCTACAACACACAGAATGTGTTGCAAAGAAATTTAAATAAAAAGAAAGTTTAAAAATTATGGGAAGTCTTATTCAGATCTCTGGCACTGAAACAGATGGGAAAGCACCCTTTGAAACAGTGTTTGTCATCTGCTGAAATGCTTGACAAATGATTAAAATCCACATTAGCCAGTCATACACCAAAAAATGTTAAAAAACACCCAGCAAATTAAAAGGTGAAATGATAAGAACTTATAAATGCTACACAAAATTCAAGTACCAACAATACAATGACAGAAAACTATATGAAAGATTTTACTGCTACAGGACACTTATTCTTGAGCACCTAATGTCTCAGGACAGTTTTCTCCATTCCCATGATTCTTAAACAAAAATAGACTTATGGGAAAGGATAGGTAACACCTCCAGCTTAAGGTGCCATGGACCTTGCTGTCTTCTCTGCATCTGTCATGTTTACAGCAAGTATTCTACCTCATAGTCATTCTGTACATTAACAGCAAGTCTGACACTTTGAATTTGTCATATGTGAACAGCTTGTCTAATCTATCTGGCTTCAAATTACTACAAACTGGAGGTGAGACCTGGGTCCAATGACTTCATACTTTCAGATGCTTCAGCTTTCTTAGGAAGGACCGAAAAAGGTGGATTCTCCGTCTAAAATTTCAAAGCAGCTTGTATCACACAGGAGCCAGTAGGCCAGATAGAATCTACAGGACTGAGCAGAGTAGAAAATGCGTGAAAGAAAATTGTTGACTAAAATCCCGTGGAACTACCCTGAGAGCACTGAAAATAAAACCCCAACCAAAAATCAATTCAATAACCATTTATAACTGGGTATCTATGTTACGTTAATGACACGATTACTTACCCCTCTCCCTCACTCCCCTTTATAGAAAACTAATGAATTACTGATCCTTTAACTGTTCCAGGCTGAAAAATTATAATTATTGGAACTTTAGTCAGTTTTAGTTTTAGTAGATATTACTTCTTGTCATAATTGTAGGTCAACAAGCACTCTGAGGGAAATATAGATCATTGTTTCTCTTACAAGTTCACTTCTCAATGACTGACACATTTAAAAGCTTATCTAAGACTCACTATAGTTTTAAGTTTAAAGAGCTTTCATTATTTGTCATTTAAGAAAAACATACCATTAGTTCTCCCAGTAAGTCACTCAACCTTATTGATCTAGTTGATTTTTCCTCTTAGCCTCCTGGGAACAGGAATATATATTCATTCCAGTATCAGACTTCTTGCTTTCTTCTCTTCTTGTCCTGATGGGAAAGTAAGAGTCCTAAAAGAATTTGTGAAAACAACTGTTTCTTCCCCTTCAAATCTCTTGTTCTGTCTCAAATCTGCTGTGCTACCAGGAGAATGCCAAGTGGCACAATTTCTTACAGTATACATATAACCCTGCACACATGCTCCTGTGTGTTCGTGAGACATCATCACCCCAAGAAAGCATCATTTCCTCTGTGCCTTCAGGAGTCCTAGCAGAAGAAACATCCACCATTTTTCCCTGAGAAACAAAGTGAGGCTATTGAAAATACTGTAGCACTTTTCAGTAATAATTTTTTACTCTACTGAATACAGTACAATGCTGCAACTTGTAGTAAAATGTCTTGCAACAGTTGCATGGAAACACCAGCTAATTTCACCCGAGGAAAATATCCCTTTAATTAAATTGTTGATTGGTCAAATATATTCATTGGTCAGATTTGATTGGTCAAATAAATTCATTCATATCTTGACAGGAGTTTTTTCCTATGTTAAAAAAAAAATCAGATATACTTGCCAGATATAAAAAGGATCACTTGGCCTATGGGGACATCACTCTAAAATAAAATTTGAAGTAAAATAATTTTCATTATTTAAGCTTGCAGAAGTTTACTAAATCACAATATATTATTAATAATAATAAAAATTACTTGAAACATAATTATATAACATGACATCAGCAGTAAGCCTGTTTAGTTTAATCATTAGGGATGAAATTAGAGATTACTTCTCATTCTCACGAGCTAAGTACTTAAAAAAATAACACAACAGAGTTAACGTGGTAAATCTTTATGACCTGTTAGCTGGATTAGGAGACCATTTAACTACTTGTCACCATTCTACAAGGAGAATATTGTATTCTTTTTGTACAGTGTATAAGCCCTTAATTCCAAGTATAGTGAAGAGCCCAAAGACTTTCCAGAATTTGCCTCCGCTAGAAATCTTGGTTGCTTTAAAGTATTACCAGATACACAAATATACCACTTGAGCAACATTTATAATTATACATACAAGAACTAAGATAATATCAGACATAAAAATTGTGTCCTGTTGCGCCAGCACAGTCTGAGGTGGTTTGTTTTTATATTTATATGCGTAAGTAAAATAATTGTTACTGTTAAACATAAAACATACATGCCTCAGAGATTTGTATGTCCATCTGCCTTAGCAACACAATGTAAGAGGCTGGAGTCCTTCACAAAATAATCTGTATTGCTTTTCTAAATAAATCAAATAGTATGGATTAAAAAAAAAAGTTCCAAACAAATTGAAAGTAATGTTCTGAATAAATCTCTTTATTTCACATATTCAGCTGAGATAGTAAAATAAAGGATAACACACAGAAAATTCAAAGATTTATTCAGTTTAGTTTGGTTAAACAATCAGTTCCGATACTCTGTGCCTTCAAAACCCTTCTCAAACTCCTAGTAATCCACAAAGTCAAAGATTATTTTTTAGCATCTGTCGTGTATCTTTAGTTACAGGACAAAATCTCATGCTAGGAAAAAAAAAGAAGTTAGTGGACACCAATTCTATTTATTAATATGTATAGCTTTTACTGACATAGATACATTGACACTAACTTCACAAACACAGATCTTCAAAATATTATGTGGGAGTGTCGTTTTGCTTCTCCACTCAGGAGAAAGAACATCAAAATCTACAGTGAAAGGTACATAATTCCTTTGGGTCATATATGTAACAAAATCCACACTTGAAGTATTTTCAAAGAATGAAATCTTCCTGGTTTATGGATCCTTTGCTGTGGTTAAGCAAATCAGGTCTGTGAGTGCTGACTGTTCTGCTTAAATTCATGTAATGTATATGATAATTCGTTCCAGTTCCAGTTCCAGACATAAATACAGCTATATGACTTGAAACTAAATTAACTGACCCTAGAACCTAAAAACATATATCATTACATCTTCACATGCCTTTTGCAAGTTTCTTGTTCTCTTCTGTGTCTGTAAACTGTATTCAACATAAAAGCTGAGCAAGGAAACACAAGAACCCTAGTGACGAGTAAAGGACTTGTTATAAGGTTGTGGTGGTCCTACCCTGGCTAGAGGCCAGACTCCCACCAAAGTTGCTCTATCACTCCCCTCTTAGCTCGACAGGGGAGAAAATACATGTTGAGAGGCTTCAGAGTTGAGATAAGAACAGGGAGAGATCATTCTGCAATTAGTGTCACGGGCAAAACAGACTCAACACCGAAGAAAGGCAAGAAAACTCTCTAATTTATTACATTACATCACATTACACACACACAGAAACCAGAATCAGATAATGAGAAGTACAAAACAGCTCTTAAAACACCACCCCCCACCCCTCCTTTCTTTGCAGACTTGACTTTTTTCATGATTTCTCCTCTCCAGAATGGCACAGAGGGGAAAGGGAGGGAAGATACAGAATGGAGGCTTCAGTCTTTGTTCAGTTTCTCATGAGTTGTTCTCCTTGGAGGGGGGGAGCATTTCTCACACTTGTTACCTGTGCCAGCATGGGTTCCCACCCACGGGAGACAGTCCTCCACGAATCTTTCTACATGAGTCCTCTCCCACAGGGCCTCAGCTCATCACCAACTGCCCCAGTGTGGGCCACTGCTATAAACTCATAAAATGTCTCTCAGTCCCAGACTGCTGGCCCCAGTCTGGTCCCCCCGTCAGAGTCACAGGCACCCCCAGCAAACCTGCTCTGGTGTGGGCCTCTGTCTCTCTCTCTCTTTGCCTCTTATCTCTCTCCATGGGCTGCAGGTGCTACCAGGGGCTTGCTCCAATATAGGTCACAGATTCTTCCATATTCCTCCCCCTGCTCCATGGTGTCTTTCCCTGAGCTGCAAGTGGGGGCTCTTCATCCTCCATGGGCTGTATGGGGACACCTGCCCCACCATCCTCCGCCTCTTCACTGACCGTAGTGTCTGCAAAGTTTCTTACATCTTCTCACCCCCTTCTCTGGTGGCAAAATGTGTCTGTTTGCATTTTTCTCTCCCTAAAATGTGATTCCCAGAGACACTGTGACCAGTGCAGATTGGCCCGGACTTGTCAGAGTTTGGCTTGAAAGCCCAGCTGATATTTACTCTGTTGGAGTATGGAGAAGGTTCTAGTTGCTTCTTGCAAATGCTTCACAGCAAACTACCACATGGGTCTTTCAGCATGCCATGCATTAACCAAGCTAGGTCAGGTTACCACTGAAGCAGGTAACCGCTTTCAGACTTGGAAAGGAACATAGAGAACAAGAGCAAAGAACAAGAGGAGAGCTCTTGGAAACATACAGATGTAAGACTTCAGGTCTTTGTGAAGCTTTTAAATTAAAGAAGTATGTCATTTATGAATATTTATGTTTAAGAAGCTGCAGAGAGTGTTTGCAGGATTGTAATTTCAGACCAAATTGTTAACATTGTAAACTTTTTATGGATGAGGCACAAAGGTTTTTTGTTTAGTTAAATGCCTTTTTTTCAATTCTCTATTTGAGAAATCCCTAAAATAACTGCTGTCTCATTCACACTGATGATTTGAAGTTCAGATAATCAATTCACCACAGTTCTGAGACTCGGAGTTTTTTATTTTCTGATCCTGTGGTCACAGGAGATAAACACATAGATTTTTAATTCTCGAAAAAAAAAAGTCATAGTTTACTAAATTGGCCAGAAATTTATCCCCAAAAATGTGTCATTCTGTTTATTAATTTTTAACTGCTTTTTTTCTCACTCTACTGAGAAAGATTTTTGAAATTACATACATATGTTAATCCCTGATGTCTTTGTTGTAAAAGGTGGGCATAAGTCTTAATTTACAATGTTAAGATGTTCATTCTTAGTTCTAATCCTATCAGTAAGGACATAGCTTTTCTTTGTATCTGTTACTTGCTACATTGATGCTTCCTCTTCTAGAAAATCTAATAAATCCTTCTCTTGAAGTATTGTGGTTTAATTAAGTCAGTTTCAGTATTGTCAAGCTTTATAGCATTCAACTGGATCTGTGAATATGGCAGAACCATTCCTAATAGAGTTAGTAAAATAATTTCTTCTCTGTTACTTTTTAAAACAGATTGCAGTTGTTTCTTGTTGACAGAGCATCATTTCCAACTATCCTCTGTAAATTCATGGGTATACTATTAAAAAAAATCATTGAGAAATTTGTGGAGCCACTTGGAAATGTGCTTTTAGAGAAGCTAGTGAACAAGCATGACAAATCTGTTTGTTGTGGTTTATTTAGTACAAACATTCAATTTCATTTTCCCAAGTCAACTAAGTAAAGATGCATTTTTGTCATTAAAAAGATAGATATTTAGTAGTAATATACATTTGTAATTTCACTAAATACATCTTATATAGCCTAAGGTTACATGAGATCTGTAGACTTCTAACTAGTTTTTTCAGTGACAAATACTGTCAAAAAAGCTATCCATTGTTTGTCTGCAAAAACTGCTTCATGGTTAGAGAAATATCTGCAGTCATTACAAGGGAGGAGAGCTGAAAGTCAATAGGTTAATTCTACTTACTGCAACATATATTCTTTAAATGACTCATAGCTGTGTGATCTGCAGAACTCTCACTTAATAAGGAAGGCTTAAAGAGAAAGAAAAACAAATTCCTTTTAATGGTTGTTGAAACCACTATGGTTTGCTGAAGGAAAGGAAGGCTAATATTGGGGGAGGGGAGTTGCTGTGTGTTCGTCTTGTTCTTTGTTGTCTTTTTGTTCAGAGAAGGACAGAAGAGTGTTTGAAAGCATTTTTTTTTTCACAAGATATCAAAGGAGAAATAATGATGGGGTGGGTGAGCTTTTATCCTTTAAAGAGAAAACCGTCTACAAAAAGCTACTACCCAGAGCCATGCACATACAACAAGGTGAAAAACAACACAATCCATTTACAAAGGAAATTGTGGAAATAACAAGTTTCCAACTATAAGCATCATTAATCTTAAAAAGAAAAGAAAAAGTGTGGGCATGAACCATTAAATGTACTATAATCTATTCAGTGAGTTTAATGTAAGGGTCATTATGAATTTAGTGCTTATTAATAATTTATAATACAGTGGCAGCTAGAAGTCAGTCCTGGAGTAGACACACCAGTGTTCTGTGTTGCTTCTGCATACTGATTAAGTGAAATACTCAATTCAGAAAACAATTTGCTAACCAATTTAAAGAATCTAGAACACTCCTCCAGGACTTTTGCAAAGGATAGCTGTCAGACTGCTCTTTTCTACTTCCAAGTTAAGTGGATATAAAAAAAACCCCATGCAGTTCCCTTTTATTCTACATCATACCCAACACAATATTTAAATATTGTATACAATGGGTTGAATGTAAGATTAAGATCATATATCTATTACTGCGGTGTATGGAACATTACTTTTCTCATATTTCACACAGATTTAGATTAACAGAGCATAGCAGCATTTGCACATCACGCTGAGAAGATGTTCAGAAGCTCGAGCAGGTTCATCTAGCTGTGCATATATATGTTTCGTACTATGCTTGACAGACACTTAAACAGAGAAGGCTGGGTAGACCTCCCATCAGAACTGATAGTCTAATTTCAATATAACTGGGTTAACTGAATCCTTTTTGCCTCTCTCCTATAATTGTGATGTAATAAGATTTGTTTTTCTACTGATTACTCAGCAAGCAGCTGTATGCCCAGGCATGGCTATGAATACTTTTTTTTTCTTAATTTGTTTGTTTAGCTTTGAGGTTTTTTTTTAATCCTTTGTTTGTTTTCTTGCTTTTTAGCAAATTGCTTGCAGTCTGTAATCCTGTTGTGTCAAGTGCCTAAGGCTAGCAGGGGAGCAGAGGGTTCAGTCATGATGGTAGCTGTACCATGACAAAATTTATTTTCAAATTTAAAATCTGAAAGACTTGGCAATACTCAACAGGAAGCAGACCCTTAATTTGAGATAAAATGTCATGATATAGTCTTTAATAAAGAATTACTGAGTAAAGAGCTTTATCACAGCTTTCCCTAAATCATCACTAACTGAAGAAAGAGACCTCTAAAAAGATGCCTGTGCTGCTGAGTTTCAGCTTCTACTGCATCACACCTTGCAGACATTCACACTTATGCAGAGTTATCATGAAGAAAAGAAGTTCCATTAGAGAAGAAAAGATTTCTGTGGACACCAATGAATGCCTGGCTAGAGATCAATGTTTCCCCCTCTCCTGAGCACACAACATAACATCGAATTTCAGTACCTCATACACTAACATTTGAAAATAATGCTCTGTTTTCTTCACATATTTATAACTTTTATGCTCTCCTTACTTTTCTCAACAAACTTTGTCTTCTCTGTGGAGGTCTACTACTCATTAGTATCTACTCATTAGTCTGTTGAACTTGGCAGACATGAAGAGAGGTCAGAGCTTACAACACTGGCCCTCAATAAACCATTCCTCTACCTAGATTTATAATCAGATTTTGGGAAGCTCTTTTTTTCTTTTTTTCTTTTTTTTTTTTAAATTTTAATTGTGACTTTGAAAAGACAATACAGGACAAGATCTGAAAATATTAACAGAAGTAACAGAAAGGTCAATCTCTAGCTATGAAAATGCAATTGGCGAGAGAGAACCTTTAGTCCTCTTGGAATGTCTGTCTTTATGTATCTTCAATGGTAATGAACATGTAAGGAGAAGCAAACCTATGAAAGCTTATACCTTTCTCCAGGCAGACGTGGAAGGCAATGTTTTATTTGTGCATCTCTGCTCCAGTGCAGCATTCAGGTACAAAGCCTTCAGGATGGAGAGCTGCCATCCCCAGAACCATCAGGAAGTTATAAGTAGCCTTGAGGCTTAAACTTCTCTATAGTTTGGCTTAGTGTGATGTCAGATGTTAGCTGTAGAAAGCAGCTCTGTGTTAGCAGCTCCAGTTCAATGACTGTAGAAACTCTGTATCTTCATGACTCTCAGTGCCATTGCTGTAAGGTTTTCTAGAGCACAGACTGCCTTTAAATACCATCTGTCTCCATAATAGCTAGCACAGAACCTTTAAAACACTTTCTTTGTGCAGTATGTGAAGTTGCTGAGGACAGTGGTCTAAACAAGCCATTCTGTGCCTGGTCTGTTAATACTGTGGGGAGATTTTCACATAAACCTACAAGGACATAGAATACATGAGTTATTCTTCCTGGAAACCTCAGAGCTTGTGTAATAAAGATATGTAAATATCTCTTCCTCAGTGTTTAGTTCTAGTGAGTTTTGGTCATTTAACAGTAACAATGCCTAATTTCCCTATTCTAGAGATTTCCTGTTAATACAAACATGGTAAATGATATGAAATTTCTTTCTAGCTCTCTACTCTTGGTGCAAGAAAAAATAATTCTATGACTGCTAAATGAGCATGCCTATTATCAAAACATTTAGGAGAGTCACAAGTATAAAATTATATTTCTGTCATATGTTCCTTTTTAAAAAAATCTTTACAATGCAATTTTTAGTCTCTTTCTAGCTCTTCTGACATATTAAGTGCCACACCAACTACACATCACTGGCTCCTGTAAAAAAAAAGGTCAGTCAGAAAATAAATTACAAAATGCATTCCACCCAGTATTTTACTAATTAAGTGTCATGTGGCCATCATCATGATCTTTAAAAGATCTCTCTCATCACTCTTTCTCTTTGCTCCTGAGAATATTCACTCAACCAGGTGATCATCAGATTTAATTGGAAGGAAGCATATGTCACATAATGCTGTCTAGAAAGAGTTAAAGGATTCCTGCAGAGCAGGGAAAATGCTATTGGCATTAATGACTATGACAGATTAAAGGCCTTTGGGTGCATACTCATGTAAGATCAAGCACCTTTTTTGTCTGACTGGTACTAGATCAACAAAATATCTGCCGATTATGGGGATCACAGAGGGGAATAAATTATTTTCCTTTTCACTGTGTATTATTCAGTGCAATAGAGTTTGAAAAATGTCAGTGACACATCCTGTAATCATTTGTTTGTGTATTTATCCAGATCTCTGCTGAGAGGAGGATGACAGCACCTATCGCTTATTGTTTAACTTCTAATTCATTGTGCTGTGCTGTGTGGAGATAACTATATCCCCAGCTACATCTCCAGATATTGAAACTGATATAGAGCTTCAAACAGGTTTATTTTTTTGCAAAAAATGTTCAGAAAAAATATCATTTAACAAATATAGTGATGTTTTCTCCTCATTCACGAGTTTGAAAACAGCTGTTCTAGAAATATAAACCTACCAGAGTTTTGTCTCTTCTGGGTCCTTATGAAAATCAAGACCCCCAAATCCCTCTCAGCATGACTGGCTTCCAGTGTCTGATCCCCCCATCTGTATGTGTAGCCAGGGTTGCCTCTTCCCAGGTGCAGAATTTGACACTTGCCTTTGATTTCATGGTCTAAGGGTAGACTTGGTGGCTGTAGGTTAATGGTTGGACTGGATGATCTTAAGGGTCTTTTCCAACCTTAACAATTCTATGGTTCTATGATTCTATGATTGTCCAGCTCTAATTTTTCAGGGTCTCAAGTTTATAAGGGCCAAAAAAGTAGTTTGCCACAATGATCTAGAACAAAAGTTGTAATGTTACTAATCCCAACTAGAGAACTGTAGTGAAAAGAAAACACCTTGATCTATATTTCCTATTGGTTTTGTGACTATATTGGCAGTGGTAGCCACTGATTGTGTGGAAACCAACAGTGCATCTCTATGCCAAAAGCACACTACCTGAATTAAAACACATTCCAGAGCAGATCAAACTATTATAGGATCTTCCTTCTAGAAAGTGACCATCATTGTCACACCCCGTGAGAGTGTTCTGAGAAGGCTTAACAGAATTTTCAGTCCTAAAAAAGTGAGTAACATATCTGTAGATAAATACAAAAAAAATATAAATTATAGAGATATTCGTGTTCATTGATACTACTGCACTGATACTTCATGTAGCTTCAAATCCTCTCAGTTTTCTCCTGAAAAATATAATGCTGTATTGCACCTTTTTTAGGTCAGTAAAATGTTTGAAAACATACACTGAAAATTTATAATGTTATATCACGATGCACATCAAATAATGCACATCAAGGAGTACATGGTAAACAACTAGTTAAGTTAATGCAAGGTGTCATATTTTAAAATTCATTTATACAACTTATTCTGGTTTAAACTTTGTAAGGAACAATCTCTTTCTGATAATATAAATCTATATATGTAAATTCTGGGACTTGACACAAGGTCAAGTGTTTTTCTGAAATGCCAGTGAAAGTTTTTCATTCATTGCTGCTTGTTATTTTTAAAATTGAGGTACATAAATGTTAATTAGTAAAAAACTTAGATAATTTATTTTTTGAGGATAAAACATTATACATTTGTTAGGGTTCTTTTTTCTGTATTCCTTTGAGTCAATTGTTTATTTAATGTGACAAGTGACTGTAAAGTATTAAAATATCAGCAGGAAGCTTTTTTTGTCATGGACAGAAGTCCACTTTTCTGTACTTAAAATTTTGCAGTCTTTCACAAACTGTCTTTCAGGGGTGCCTTTTCCACTTGATGTTTTTTTGTGGATATTGTGCCTAGGAGTGTCATCCACACAAGGACAGAACTGTAAATATGAGAATTCTGTTCATTGCTGTCCTGGTTTCAGATAGGAGTTAATTTTCTTTATATCTGCCACTGGAATGCCATGTTTGGGAGTCAGGATAAGACCAGTACTGATAACACCCTGATGTTTCTAGTTGCTGTCATGCAGTCAAGGACTTCTCAGTTCTTCATAACAAGAAGGTGGGGGACACCCAGGAAGCTGGAAGTGGACATTGCCAGGACAGGTGACCCACACCAGCCAAAGAGAGTATTCCATGCCAATCATGTCATGCTCAGTTTAAAGGGTGGTCTGTGGGGATGGGAGGGGCTCAGCTTCAGGACGTGCAGCTTTGGGAGTGATCCGGTTCCAGGACAGCTCTGGGCTGTAAGGCCTGAGGTGTGTGGTTCGGTGAGAGATCATATCCTGTATAATCACCTTTATATTTTTTATTATAAAGTCCTATCACTGTTATCTCTCTACTGTCCCAGTAAACTATAATTATCCCAACCTGTGAGGTTTGTTTTTCTTTGTTGGTTTTCCTTTCTATCTTTTCACCTCCAGCATTTTAGAGAGAGTGGTGTTCAGCTCTGGATGGGGTGAAACCACAACAGTTGCGTTCCTCCTGACATCATTTCTGTCATGTTTTAGACCCAGCCAGCAGCTAAGTAGCACATTGCTGCTTGCTTACCCCGGTGGGATGAGGAGGAGAATTGGAAGAAAAATGTAGAGCTTGGGGGTTTGGATAAGGATAGTTCAGTAGGACATCAAATGGGGAGGAAAGCAACCACAAAAGAATATAGAAAGTGAGTGATACACAATGCAATTTGCTCACTGCCCACAGCCCAATTCCCAGCTGCTCCCTGAGCAGCTATCCCTTCTAGCTGGGCAGGTGCAATCCTTTACATACGATTTGATATATACGATACCATGTGGTATGGAATATCCCTTGCATCATAGGATAGTTGAATCATCTGTCCTGGCTGTGTCCCCTCTCAACGTCTTATGAAAATTATCTCTATCTTAGCCGAAAAACAGGACTTTTCACAGAAAATAACTGAACTCTGATAAATGTCTGACTTGAATGTTGGAACTTGGAATCCCAGAGTGTGAACTCTATTATGCTTCTCAGTGGGAAAGGCAAAGTATTTCCAGCAACTACCATTAGTCAGCCCAATAACTGAAGTCAAGTTATGGAAAGATTGCATGTTGTTTGTGCTATTTAATGTCACTTTCCATTACACCGTGTGGTGTGTGGAAAGTGTGTGTTACAGCAAGATTTATGTCATATGGTACTGAATGGTGTGGTTCTGTTCTTGTCCTTCACCCCAATTCCACCAAGGCATGTGGTGTCTCCATATGATAAAATAATTGTTTTGCGTTACTTTACGTGAATGGAGAAGTTCTAAATATAGATGTTCCTACTGTTGGTTTTTTTGTTTTTGGGTTTGTTTTTTTTCTGAAATTTAGGAAGTGAATTCTGGGTGTATGAAAAGTTATGTAGAACTTGAAACTGAAGGTTTGGGACAAGAAAGCGATGAAAGGACTACACTGCAGTGTGCATGGAAATGTTTCAGCAGTAAATAAAGCTTCACACAGTGTGAAAATCAAAGGAAAAGGACAAGGAGAGACAGGAGAAGCATAATAATAAAATACAAACCCAGATAAAAAAGTAAATATTGTAAAAATGGTCCCTGTTTCAAATATTTATTTTCCTATTGGAACACTGAAGGCTAATAGCTAAATTTAAACTCATCAGGACATGGGGGGCTGTGTCTATCTATGCGTGTGAATATTTGAATTTACAAAGGGACTTTCATTAAAGTCTCTAGACAAAACAGCTCTATTATCTATAAACGTATAGAAATCCCACCCTTCAGCTATTTATAATCAAGAATCAGGGCTTGCCTTTAGGCTTTAATATAAGCCTCACAAGTATTCCTCTGAAGACTAAATGTTGTCCTTTAGAATGCAAACCCTGGAAATTGGGTTCTGTTGCCTTGAGAAATTTCCTTTGCACTAAATATATGCTGTATTTTTTCTTTAAAAAGGGAAGTCATAAAAGCAAATGACAACAACGTATCATTCCATAGCTTTTAAAGTTTGGCAGCTAGCAATGATTAAGTCTTTCAATTGGTGTAAGCATCTATCATCTCTAAGCCTTCAAAGAGTCAACAATACTTAGGGGTTTCTGCTGTGTGGTTTGTATGTGAAGGAATGGAATTCCAGAAATAGTTTACATTAATATTCAGTGTTATATATTCCTCACGACAAATACTAAAATTCAGCTAGAATGTGCAGATTTATATTGAGAAAGGATATACAAATATATTTTTCAAGTTTTCCAGGATGACATTTGAAATCACAAGATTCCACCTAACTGTGACAGCATCTAAGAGCATTTTTGACAAGGAAACAAGAACTTGTAACTTCTATTAATCAATGATTATGTATCATAAGTTAGTTGGATGATAGTCTTCAAAATTTGCAAAGAAAATTATATTTTACTATGTACATGTGAATTAAAAGGGTATGATGGCACAGAAAAGGACACTTTTTCTCCACTATATTAATTTTTCTTCCTAGGAATATGCTAGCTATGGTCATTATTTTCTGAGCTGCAGAATGTTTTATCATAGGAAGATTTTATTTTTTCCCATACAAAATTAAATACAATTCTTATCATTCAACTTGACTTACAGATATACTTTGTAGGAGTGAAGTCTGAAGCTAGTGATAACCTGCCCCTTTGAAAGGAAACTATTGTAGCATTTCATTCTTTCTGAGATAGAGTTGATTTTAACCATAAAGAGAGTAATCAAGCTTTGCCAATGAAGCTCTTTACATAATTTCATCATGTATCAGTTAATGTTCACTTTACAATTTTTATTCTACTCATGTAAATAAAATTACAAAAGAAAAATTATTAGAGAATTTATAATGTTTACACAACAGAATTCACATTTCTGTGTCAAGCTGCAGTGTGTGTCCAGAAAATGGCCAAACATTAAATATCTGGAATTTGTTCTGCTGCTGATACAGACTTCAACTGACCAGTACCTTATTTGCCAAAATATTTAGACAACAGTTTAATTAACTTAACTGGGTTTTGATAAGGTTTAAGCAGAGGTTAGGATACTTAATTTAAACCTTCAGAATGACCTGTGAATAGGGAGGGGGCAGTGCAACTGAATGCTTTTTTTCTAATTTATGTGAGATGCAAGGAATCTTGCAGTAACCAGATAGGCAAATTGCATTGTACAGTGATCTTAATCTTAAATGTTTTACAATCTTTATGCAGGAGGATAATGATAAAGATATTATGCAATGCTGTATGTATATGAGCATCATTTGAAAAAGCGAAATTATTCTTTACAATACATATAAATGAGGTACAATAAATAATTTCTTTACATCTTAAAATCACATGTTAAATTCTACTACAATAATGTTTAATTAGTAAAATATAAGGAAATAATGAAATTTCATTAAGCTACTTGCCACAAATTTAAAAAATGTAAATTCATTGAACACATATAGCAGCAGCTTCTCACAGACTGAACACCATATACCCTGCCAAGTCATTCTTGTTTGAAGCAAATTATAAGACTGTTTGCTTTTATCACAGTTAACCAAACTTTATTTCATCATGTCAGTTCTTCAGTTTTTCCATGTTACCCAACTCTCCCTGTAATCCATAATGGGAAGCCTTCAAATGTATGCATTAAACCTGTGCCAATATAATCACCTGAGGGGTTAAAGAAAAACATATGTTCTTATAATCACTTACTCTGCAGAACATGGAAACCACAAAAGATATTCATTTCATGTTTACTGACATGTCCTCCAGTAATTCCATTTCTAGTCCATGATTCTCTTTTGTCTTCCTCTTCAGAAAACTTATCACTGTCTTTCTTCTGCCATGCCAAAACCTGTCTGCGAATATTGGTTTGATATTTAATATCCCACTTCCCTAAGGCTTCCTCAAATTTCTGCTCAGCTTAGCCCAGCACTGTCAATCAGTGAGTTGTTTCCCATCTTGTGTGTTAGTAACACTGTAGTGTTCATGCAAGTGTGAGCATAATGAGGATCAGAACATCATGACAAAAGCATCCCAATCCTCAGCACCCACTATTGTCTATGACACAGTTCTGAGCCAGGCTTATTTGGTGTTTCAGTGCATATATTGAATATACTATTAAAGAGATACCAATGTACCCTCTAACAATATGAACAGGAGTTTGGAACACAGGAACAGTTCAAAACAGGTAAAAAATGCTAGTCATTATGACCAGATTTACTGGTGGATATTAAGACTAATATTAATATTTTAAAATAATTATTATTATAATTGTATGAATATCTTTTTTGTTTGTTTGTTTTAGTATATGTAGGGAAGTTAACTTGGAAAACAGGACTTTCACAACCATGGTGCTGCCCACAATATATACTTCCCATAGATGTGATTACAGCATAATAGAATGATTTGGGAAATAATGCCATATAGACTTATTGTTGTGGTAGCACTGCATGGAAACATTTATATCCCGATGAAAACAGATTTATTTTTTTTTTCCTCATGCCCATCTTTCTACTAACACTTATGATCCAAGATAGACCTCCAGTAGAAAGCTGAACTCAAAGTTCTTAGTTCAGTTATATTTGGTTACTAAGTTGCAGTAGTAATTAAGAAGTATATGTGCATATATTTTAATACTTGAGTTTGTTTTGGGAGGCTGAAGAAACAATGGAAGACAATATATATGAGAAACAAAATATAGCTTTTTTCATAATCTTTTGAAAACATTGACAAAATTCACATGAATCGTGTTATGCTATGTAATAGTCAATAAGGTTAATTAATGAATTATATGGCAATTTTCTGTCAAGCACATTACAGATAGAACATGTTCTTCTGCAGTTTATTAAGATTGAGTAGTTACTGAAATTTACTGTACTGATACAATCTACTATACCTGGATTACACTTTATCTATTAGCTGTGCTCTTGCATTATTGGCCGTAAATTACCTGTGATTGTTGATGACAAGTTGAATACCCCCACAGGTGTAAAAGCTATGAGATGCAGAAACCAATTTAACAAGTAATTGTCATGAAAAAGAAAAGGTCATCTCTCTTTTCAGTTGTGTGGAGAACCTATCATGACAGCCCACAACAACAGAGCAAACTATGATAAGAAAATATTAAAAATAGATCCAAGCAGACATCAAGACCAAGGAGGAGAAAACTGTTGTCTTCAACACTACCCTGTTCCCATTGCTAATAGCTGGCATGCTAACAGCTTGTCGTTGGAAGAAATGAATGATCATTCACCTTTTACTTCGGCCACAGTATTTATAACTTCTTTCCTATTCATGCCTTCTTTGGGTTGGTTTGGGGGTTTTATGTTTTTCAAACTAAATGGTAGTCATTTGTCTGGTTGTTCATTTGACCACTTTCTCGCTTCCCAGTTCTTGGGGAGAATATCTTTTGGGAGGTCAGAACAACAGAACGAATTCAAGGTGCTGAATAGGTTATAGATTTGTAAGCAGTGACATGATTATATGGGTGTTATTTTCTTCTATATGCCCTTCTTAACAGTTCCCAAGAGTAAATTTATTTTCCTTACCTCTACTGAGCATTGAAATGACATTTTCACCAAACTAGCTACTAAGGACACAGCTAAAGCATACCCTGCATTAAATAATGGGATCGCTTCTATTTGACCTTTTTTCAACTTCAGAAGTGACAACATGTAAAGCACTAGAATTCAGGAGAAAATATTGTGCAAATACTGAAGCTAACTTTTGTGATCTACTCTACCAATACAAAATACATTACTGAATTAATAAATTTCTATGTGAAAACAAATTATTTTCAAGATAATACTCAACATATAGGGTTTTTAAAAAACAATATGTATTATCTGTATCCTTATTGAAAAGCCATTCACGATTCAACATATATTAAAATAGTTACACTAAACAGAACTGTAAGGTAATGTAAGTGTTGAGCTTCAACTGAAAATTGCTGTGGAAGCTTACATATATAAACTAATATAATTCTGCGGAATTCTTACAGGATGGTAAACAAATTTCTTTTAAAGCCTTCATGAACAGAAATACCAATGTGCTTTGGTTAGTTTGTGTCAATTCACTAAACACAAATTTATTAAAAGAGGCTTAAATGGTCATTCAGCTTCTGTTTATGGATATGTTGTGACTTCGGAATGGCAGAAAGAACCTGGAATTTATAGATAATTCATACTCAGTTATTCAGTAGAGAATAATCTTCTTTATATATCTGCGCCATACTAGTGAACTCCAAAGATACAATTTTTCTCATTATTATTTTATAGAATGTCTCCAGAAATCCCAGTTACAATATATACTTGTTAGTTTTATAGCCATATGCCACAACTGAGCCTACAGCAGTATTATAGCATCTATAGTAGCAGCTCATAGGGAGAGCAACACTGCATTTAAATATAATGTTCTTTCATTAATACACGGGTATAAGGTGGCTATGAGAAACTTTGTAAGGAACTTAGAAAGCATTCAATGCCTTAAATAACAAGTTTCTATATAAATAATGTTGCTGTGAATAACTTCCTAGAACTAAGAAATAACATAGTAAGTTCTTAAGTTTATATGACAAATATGTGATGAAAACAGCCTGCAATCAGTTAAACAGAGAGTCCTTCTAGTCTTAGATTTTCTTATGTTTCTAAGCATACTTTAATCAAGAAATTAGAGGGTTTTTTTAATGTAGGTTGTTGTGGTATTTTTCCTTTTGGTAGCACTCTACTTACTTTTGAATTAATTTATTCTGAACAAACAATGAAATATGTATTTAAAATGTAATGTTTCACCATGACAGTAATTGTATTGTATTTTTTCCCCTACAAAAATAAAAACATTTTAAATCTGAAAGCACGATAACTTAGTATGGGTATTCAAAGTAATGTTCAAAGCATTAACAAAGAAGTTTCTTTTGTCTACTTTAAACAGAGATTTCTTCATATGCAAAAACTTCAGTATCTTATGCAAAAGTATTACTTATACACATTTATATTTCATGGTCTGCCTTTCTCTATTTTAGCTTCTTTGTTTACCAGACTTTTATATCAGAGAGGACTGAAAATTTTCTTTGAGTAGATTGGCCCTACCACAAGTGTTTTAAAAGATAAATATGCTTTACATTTACATTTATGAATAAGCCATTTTGGGTTACATTCATTCACTTCTGGCTTTCACAGGTATCTGTTGTTCTATTTTATGATTTTAAAAGAAAAATAGTTCTACTTTCCCTTTATCTGTTTAACTTATTTAGAGTCAATCCTTTACAAGATATTGATTTTCCTCTCAAATGAATATTTAAATTTTCTCTCCTTTAGCTGTAACATTATATTTTTTACAAGCTAGAATGTCCCATGGCTAATTTCTCCCTCTAATCATGCATTTTAAATATACACTTTAAAAAACCACAACTTTTTAATTTATTTGGAAACAGTGCATCATCGGTTGGTTTTCCTTTATAAAGGTATAATTCAATTCTGTTTATTTGCTGTAAAATTCATTGTTGTTTTTTCAGAAGAAAATAATAATAAAGAAAACCCCACACAACAGCAGACAGAAGTCATAAATGCTAGTGTTTCTCTCAGGTAATGTGTTTGAATACCTACAGCTTCCATTCCTTTTCTGTCAGGTACTGTGTCTGAGGTGATGGAGTCTTGTGGGATCTGATGAATTTATAAAGATTCAGTTTTTTAAATATTCTCAATTTCCCACAACTTTTTATGCTGGACACATATATGCACAGGCCAATATTCAGAATGCTATTTCTCATTGAAAGCATTCTCACAAACAGGCATTTAATGCCACAGCAGAGTGAAGTTCTCTTAAGAACTTCAAATGGACTATTTCCTATTAAATGACTTTGCCTTTCACAACTGCAAAATAAGTTATATTATGTACATCCCATAAAGGCTAATGGGAGGTGGAATTAAGCAAGTTACTTGTGAGCCCCCAGGTAATCTTCTGGTCATATAGAAGGAGGATCTCCATTTCTAGAAGCATCCATAAGGTTTTATACGTGTCCCTCTATGGTTTTGAGAAGTACCTCCATGCAGAAAGCATCAGCTGTCATGCCAGTACAACCCTGGGCCGCCCTCATGTGTAGCAGGGAATATAGTTGTGGGATCCACATTACAGAAAAGTAAGTTGTGCTGTGTGCACTCTGTTAAGAGAAGCAGGTTTGTAGTGTAGTCAGTCAGAAATACCTCTGTCCTCATTGAACAGGACTATCAGCACTTCCTGAAGGAAAACACAGGTATGATTTTTCAAGGAAAACTTGCAAAATACAGCACCCAGATAGAGTACAGTGCAGCAGAGTAGATGGCAATTATTCTTCATTAAAGTAAATATGTATAAAATTAGTGTCATTTTGTAAGGATATAGTATCAATATGAAGATTATATGAAAAGAGTGTTCCTACAATGACAGAAACTCTTGCATTTTCTCTGAGAGGTTTTGGGGGAAAAATGCTAAGATAGGGATAACTTTTAAAAATATTACTTCAGTTATTCCACATACATAATTTTAGCCATATCAGAAACAAATTTTCCCTTCTCCAAAGGTTATTTCAATCTGTGGAGGCATAGATAGTTGCAGGTGGGGAGTCAAAGGGGTGCTTTTTGAACCCCAGACTGCAAGCCATGGAAGAGATCAGGAATTTTCCATATAGGGTCATCTCAGAAGTTATTTTACAGAGCATACTGTCTGATTACACCCAGGTGTCTGCATGGCTTATTTCTTTCAGTTATCTTTGACAAGGAAGATACAAAATAGATTTATAATAACCTTACATCCTCGGGTAGAGTGAAAAACCTGTTTGCTGCTTTTCTTTTTCAGAAGACAACAGTTTACATAAATACATCCAGTTTATTCACATCAATTTGAATTTGATCTTATATTGTGGTAATGACTTCAGAGAAAGGCATTATTGTGTATAGCAGGTACAATATTTATTTTGCCTAGCTATCTGTACAAGCAGTAAGACAGTCTCTTTGCACAGAAGGTAATCAAATTACACACACAAATCTGGTTTGGATATATTTTTTAATGTAATCTTAAATCACATGGTCCTTATTCCACCGTTCTGTGTTATACTGCCTGTCAATAACTGTTCTCTGTCAAATACATGTGTAAGTGTAAAGTACATATTCATTAGCGTTCTGCCATATGTTCCATGGACAACTATCCAGACATGATTTCTGCATATAGATTCCTTCAGTTTTCCCTAATTAGGAAGAATCATCCATGACCATCTGTCAGCCTCTGTACCCAAGTCCTCCAGTCCGAAGCAGGACTTGGATCCCTATCAAGTCAAAATTCAATCAGCAATTACTCATATTGCCATGCCAATAAAGCTATTAATGCTCAAGATAAATTAACACAATGTGTTCCCTCCATTTCTGACTCACAGCTAATGCTTTAGATGCCTATTGTCTTCCTGAGTGGGCTGTGAGGTGTGCTGAATTTAACATTTGATACAGTCCTATTTTGATAAAAGAACTTTACTCCGAGTGAGTACACACATTAGAAGACTTGTGACTCCTTCCCTCCATCCCTCATCATGCATTTTGTTGTATAAAAGTTTTCAGGTCTTCTTTAGAGCTTTTGGGATTGTTGGTTTTGGGGTTTGTTTGAGTTTGGGTTTTTTTGGGGAGGGAGTAAGGGCAGTTGGTTGTTTTTAAATAAAAACAGGTTAGTGAAGGAGGAGGAGGTGCTCCAGGTGGTGGAGCAGGGATCTCCTGCAGTCTATGGTGAAGACCATGGTGAGGAAGGCTGTTCCCTACAGTCCATAGAGGTTAACAGTGGAGCAGATATTACCCTGCAGCCCATGAAGGACACCATGTTGGAGAGAGTGGAGTCACCTGAGGCAGGCTGTTACCCTATGGGAAGCCCATACTGGAGCATGCTCCTAGAAGGACTTGTGGATCATGGAGAGAGGACCCCACGCTGGAACATGTTTTCTGGAGGCCTTGCAATCCAGTGGGGGGCCATGTTGGAGCAATGTTCCTGAAGGTCTGCACCCTATGGAAGGGATCCAGCTGGAGCAGGGGAAGAGTGTGAAGAGGAAGGAGCAGAAGATAAAACGTGATGAAGTGATCACAACTCCCATTCCTTATCTTCCCCTGCATGACCTGGGAGGAAGAGTTAGATAAAATCAGGAGTGAAATTGAACCAGGAAAGAATGGAGGAGTTTGAGGGGAGGGAAGTATTTTTAAGATATGGTTTTATTTTTTACTCAACTCTGATTAGATCATTAAGAAATTAAATTAATTTCCCCAAGCTGAGTCTGTTTTGCTTATGATGGTAAATGGTGAATGATCCCTCCCTGTCCTCATCTTGACTCATGAGCCTTTCATTGTATTTTGTCACCCTTGTCCAGCTGAGGAGGTGTGATAGAGTGGCTTTGGTGGGAACACAGTATCCAGCTAGGGTCAGCCCACCACACCTGTTTTCAAATACAGGTAGCCCACAGGTAGCAGTGTGCAAACAGCTGATTAGGCTAGGGTATTTTTATTTTTTTTTTCTGTAATTAATTAAGATACTATATTTTTTAAAAAATCCAATGAGTTTTAGGGTTACATGATTGCTTCTGATTGACTTTTTGGCTGGTAAATAGCACGGCCATTTCCTACTGAGATCTGAAATGCTGCAGCTTGGATAGTTTTATTGGATAAATAAGACACATTGTTGTTTATCTTTCTTGCTAGGATAATTGACTTCTAGGATCATGTTTAAAGTGTATTCCCCCTGATATGTTCAACCAAAACTATTGATATGTTATATATTTTTTCTTGTATTTGAATATTGTTAGTAGTATTGGTGATTGGTCTGGGATCCAAATCACAGCTTGAAAGGCAGGAAAAAAAAAACCCACAAAAGTAGATGAGGTTATTCTAGTTTTTATGTAGTCTGATGCTGTTGGTCTGAAGTAGACTTACATTTGTTTGAATCTCTGCTCTCGTGTTTTAATAATTTATTTCCACCTGATTTTTTTGTCACTTCAATTATTTTGTGGGGTACATTCACTGCTGATACAGATAGCTTAACAAATTATTGAACTCATTTTTGTGATGCTTCTATTTACCCAACCTTAGAATAAGCTTTTGTTTCCAATGGAGTCAAAACTGGGAAGGTATATATATATATATANTGTTTTAGCCTTAAAATGTAAAATCACTTTCCTTGTGGAACATAGTTTTTAGTAAAAAAAAATATTTAAATGTGTAAAGGATATAACTTTAAACTCTTGTAGCCTATGATTTGGGTTGCACGGTATAGGAATTACTGTATCTGGAACCACCTCCACCAATGGCAGTCAAGCCTTACAAGAAGCAGTGAAAACACAACAACGACCACACTTGCTGCGTTTGGTGCCCAGTAACTCCATGCAACACACCATCTCTCCTGCCTGGAGTGACCACCATAGCAGGTAGAATTAAAATCATGGACTAAATTAACTTAGTGGATATTTTATGGACAATGGATGGACACTTTTCAGGAGAGGCCCATAGAATAAGGGAATGATGTCTCTGTACATATTGAAGGATTGGAAAGGATAAGGTATCTAACAAGGATGTATTGAGTAAGTATGGCATCTGAGCATGACAGAAATCATGTGGAAAAAAGACCAAAGATTGTACTGGCTTTGGATGAAATAATACTAATTTTCTTCAAAGTATCTCATATGGTGCTATGCTTTAGATTTGTGACCAAAACAGTATGGATTGCAAATGTTTTATCTGTTGCTGAACAGTGCTTATACAGCATCAAGCAAGTCATTTTCTGTTTCTCATGCTGCCCTGCCAGCAAGTAAGCTGGGGGTACGCAAGAAGATGGGAAGGTACGCAGCCAGGACAGCTGACCCTAAGAGATCAAAGGGATATCCCATACCCTATGCATTCTGCTCATCATTGGAAAATCAGGGAAAGAAGTAGGAAGTGGGAAAATTCAGAGTTATGGTGTTTGTCCTCCCAGTAGCCATTGCACATGAAGCCCTGCTTTCCTGAAAAGGGCTAAACATCTGATAGGAAGTAGTCAACTAATTGGTTTGGGGTTTGTTTTTTCCCTTTGTGCACATAACTTTTGATTTACCTATTCAAGTGTCTTTATCTCAACCCATGAGTTTTCTCACCTCCTAATTCTCTCCCCCATCCCACTGTGGGGGAATGAGCAAGAAGCTGTGTGGGGCTGAGCTGCCTAACAGTGTTAACTGACGACAAAAATTTATCAGCTATTTTAGTAGAAAAGCAGAAACTTGAAACACTTACCAAATGTTGTGAACTGAAAAGGAAACACTAGACTGAGAAGGGAAAGGAGCAAGTTCTGTCCCATGTAGACATATCTTCCTTGGTCAGAGTCTCAGGTTTTAAAAAAATGCTGTCACGTTCACTTGCAGAAAATGTTTCTAGTTCTCTACATGTTTTTTGTTTACATTATGTACATAATAACTCTTCATTAGGATAAAAATGCATGAAGAATCATAACAGTAATGTGAAATGTGACAACTTCTGAAATCCAGCATGATACCAAATTATGCACAAATGGAGAAAAAAACACCTGCTTTTATCCCTGTAAAAATGTTGGTTGATTAGATACTTTCTGTTTTGCTGAGTTGGGTACTCTTTTTTTTTTTTTTTTTTATAAAATAGTCTACATATTATATGAGAAAATCAACAACAGAGTTTGAATTAAGTGCTTGAAGAGAGCAGTTTATAGCTAGCTGAGGCAAACAGCACAGATGCTTACAGCCAGTGCATATTGTTGACAGTGCTCATCTCAAAACAGCATCCCACAATAACCAGAGGTTATCTTGCAGACAAAGCGGGAAATATGGGATCCAGCAAGAAATATGACACAGAAGCTTTCACTGCTCAGAGGCTGCAAGCTGAGTACTTCTTATGGTTAGAGACATTATAGACAATTTGACCTTGCCTCTAGGCCCCAAAATTTTCATATTTCACATATGCCATTCCCTGCTTTTAACATCCAGCTTCGGTAGTGCTCACTGTTCAGCTGCTGTGCTTGCGTGTCTTTTTGCAGTACATTTTTCTTAAAATATGTGATTATATAGCACTTACTGATAAACAAGTTGAGCATTTTATTCACAGATGGCTCTTTCTTACTGCCACAATTTATCATTGCTCTAAAGATTTCACAATTTTTCATTTTGCTGCTAAGATACCAATGCAAAGTCAGTTTTGAGAGGTTATGCTTTAGTTAGTAAGCTTTCACTGGGCCAAAAGATACTAATTCATACAATTTTTCATTAAAAAAAATTTATTCAGGGAAGGGAGTGGGGGAGGGGCAGAGGGGTTGGTATGGTTCAGTGGTCATACACAGGTTCATGCACATCTGTGACAAAACAGATGAGCTGAATCTGGAACTGGTTCTATCTTGTCATTAAAGTAATTCTTGGTATGCTAAAGCTCTTGCATCTTGTTTGTTTTTGAGTTTATGGTAGTTAAACTCTTTTATAAGTCTATGTCCAGTTGCAGCATTTTGCCACTTCTGACTATGTCGACATTACTGGGCAGATAAATTAATATCTATTTTGAAATAAAGTATAATTTATCTTTTTTGTTCACAATCATCAAAGGGAATGAAATTGATTTCTGAAATCTGAGTTAAATTTGTATAGATCTATGCTGTTGAGTAAGGCCAGATTTCTGAGAGTATTTAGGCACCCGGTTTCTCTGATAGCAGTGGGTATTTGACATCTAAGCATATTTATAAGCCTGCTTCAAAATTCAATTGAAGAATTAAGGAATAAATGCAAAGATATGGAAGAGACAGTTACTGGAACATCTGTTGGATCTCAAAGGTATAATTGCAACACATGCCACATGTCACCTTCAGTGACTATGTCCCACCAGCACTGAAAATTTAGAGAACTGGAAGATGGCCATATGTCAGCCAGAAGAAAACAGAGATTCTTGAGCAATAATAAACATAGGCTTTAATTTTATCTAATTTGAGGAACACTGTGTACACTGTTTATATGCGAGGATAAACAATCTATTTCATATTTTTTTACTTTCAGTGTGCTATTATATTAGATGACATTACCATAGTCCTTAAAGATGATGTTTGTAAAGACACAAAATAATAGAACCTATAATAGATTCATTCTTCAAATAAGCTGGAAGGAGAAAAAAAATGTTCATGAACATTTGGGAACTCTAGACTATTTTCAAAGCTAATAGTCCTTTAAAAACTGAAATTATTATGGAAGCAGGAAGAGACATGTTTTATACCAGAAATGACACACACATAAGCTAGATGATATCTCCCGAATATTAGAACTAAATATGTTTAGCAAAGAATAACCAAATTAACCTTAAGAAGGTAGTGAAGAACATTTTTTTCTCCTTCTTCCTTTGAACAAGGCATCCCAGTGCTGTGCAAATGTACCTCAGGAATATTTAGAGCCCTTTCAGTTTTAAATATGCCTAATTTCAGCCTCTCAGCACTGAATTTTGTGCTTTTGTCAAAGAGTAAAACCTTTTTTTTATCATTTATTTTCGTTCTGTAAGTGTATATGCAGTGATCTTCTCAGACTGCCCTTAGATGTAATTGATCTTCATAAGCATAATTCATCCATCTAGTTTGCCAGATCTGAACTACAGTGGTTTTATTACATGGTGTTTTGTTTTGGGGTTTTTTATTGTGAAATTGTTATTTCCATGGGAAATTTTGTATTCTGCCTAAAGAATTTTAGGTTTTATATATCTGTCTTCTGAAAATATTTGGAAAATGCATATGGCTATTTTTCAGGGCTCTCATATAAAGGTAATAATCTAAAAACTGCTCTAGATACCTACTGTGAAAGATTGATCAAAACTTTATCGAATTCAATTAAAAAAAATGCCATCAGTTTCACTGGGATTTAATTTGCTCCTTACATAGTTTTCTTCAAATCAACAAAGCATGAGTATTTAATGTTTTCTAAATGTATACAATCCTGGATCTGCCAGGATTCAGCTGTTAACTTTAAGCAGGAGAGTTATCCGCTGAAATAATTAATGGGTTTATAAACACTCATGTGTTATATAATTATAGCAGCACTGATAATTTATAACAGTGTTATAACAATTCTGCTAACACTGTAAAGCACACACAAGTATGCTGTATACTGTATGTACTCTATGGATAGTTAAAATATTCCAGTTTAAAATATAAAGAACAGCTCTTTCTCAGACTCCAGCAAATTGCATCTCAGGAACATCATGAGTCAAATTCCCTTTGGATATTTGTTTTGCTAATCTATGTGATTCCTTTCTTAAACCACTGTACTCAGTATTCTGCAGCAGAGAGGCCCACAGTTTAATCATACGGTATGTCAAAAGAAAATATTTGGGTGGGCAGGGGTTTAGTGTGTTTACTTAGTTGTTTACAGTGTGGAAGACATTCAAAATCTTCAGTCACCTATGCTCTCTCCTCTGAACATTTTTCTGTTCTACAATATCATTTTCAAGATATGAGAACCTGGACTGCACACAATATTCAAAATGACAAGTCACAAGAAGGACTTATGAAGTGATATAGAATCATAGAATCATAGAATGATGAGCTATGGAAGGGACCTTAAATATCATGTAGTTCCAACCCCCCTGATATGGGCAGGGTCACCTCTCACTAGACCAGGCTGATCAAGGCCCTATTCAACTCCAGGGATGGGGCAGCCATCGCTTCACTGGGAAACCTGTGCCAGTGCCTTACCACCCTCATACAGAGGAATTTCTTCTAAATATCCAATCTAAATCTACCCCCTTCCAATTTAAAACCATTCCCCCTCATCCTGTCGCTACATGCCCTTCTAAAATGTCCCTCCCCAGCTTTCCTATAGACCCCCTCCAGGTAGTAGAAGGCCACTATAAGATATCCCCGGTGCCTTCTCTTCTCTGGGCTGAACAAACCCAACTCTCTCAGCCTGTCTTCATAGGAGAGATGTGCCAACCCTCTGATCATCTTTGCGGCTCTCCTCTGGACCTGTTCCAACAGTTTCATGTCCTTACTATGTTGGAGACTCTAGAACTGGGGACAGTACTCCAGATGGAGTCACAAGAGTGCAGAGTAGAGGGGGAGAATCACTGCTCTTGACCTGCTAGTCACATTTTTGGTATGGGCCAGGATATGGTTGGTCTTCTGGGTTGCAATTGTGCATTGTCAGCTCATGTCGATCTTCTCATCCACCATCACCCCCAAGTCGTTTTCTGCTGGGCTGATCTCTATAACTTCATCTCCCAGCCTGTACTGGTAACAAGGATTACCGGTAACTGACCCAGGTTCAGGACACAGAATCACAGAAAGGTCTGTGTTGGAATGGACCCCAAGGATCATTGAGTTCCAATGTCCCTGCCACAGGCAGGGCTACCAACCTCCAGGCTGGGATCTAGACAAGGTTGCCCAGGGTCTTTCACTTCACCTTCTTGGGCTTCAAGAAGTTCACATGGGCCCACTTCTCCAGCTTGTCCAGGTCCCTTTGGATGACAACCCAGCCTTTCAGCATGTCAACTGCACCACTCAATCCTGGATTGAGATGATACTGCACCACTCAATCCTGGATTGAGATGAGTGCACCCTC
>VXBZ01008493.1:39531-53076 GCA_013399135.1 Heliornis fulica
TTGGTATCATCTGCAAACTTGCTGAGGGTGCACTCAACATCACCATCAATGACATTGATGAAGATATGGACTCCTGTGGGACACCACTTGTCACAGGTCTCCATCTGGATATTGAGCCATTGATGACTACTCTCTGGATGCGACCATCCAACCAGTTCCTTCTCAGGGGTTTGCCTTAGTGTCTGTTTGTGTTTTGAGATAAGGGCATTTGCTTTTATCCATTCTTTAAAAAACAAAATAATAATAATTTTTGGAATTTTATTTGCTTTCTTTTTCTATTTTTCTTCCCCCGCCTCAGGTCATTTAAATATGTTATTTTTGTGGCTTTATCTAAAATAACACCACCTCATCCTAGGTAATGACTGTAATGAAATCAGAACTCCTCATGTGTTAATAATTTTGGACTTAACCAATTGCATCTCCTTACCACTTGGACTTGTGCAGTTTTACACAGTCGGCCTTCCTCATTAGTGTGCTGAATAACTTATTGATATAAGCAGATCTGAACACCTTACTACCCCATGACCTTTTCCATACTTTATAATAATATGTACAGGAACATTACATCAAACACAAATTTCTGAAGCATTCTCTCAGTGGTAAAAATCAATCACAAGGTCTTGCCTTGCCAATCTTTCTGTTCCCTTTACTTCCCTTTATACCACTTGACTCTGTTTTCTCTTCCCTGCCTCCTTCCACTTTCCCCTTCCCCCTCCCCCCTCTTTTTTTTTCATTCAAGGACATGTCTCTTGTCCTTAAGTTTCTTCAAGAACATTTGGTGAGGACTTATGTTTAGTCTCTTTGTGAACTGAAAAGAGATTATATCAACCAGGTATTTTTTACCCACAGAACTGTCTCAAAGAAGTCTAGTGTCATTTTAACTCATGATTTCCCTGTGGAAAAATTGAGGTTATTTTTTCCTCCAAATATCATATTTATCCATCCTCTTAGTGGTTTTATCCTGTTATACATTCTACTAATTAGTTTTGTACAGCTCTCCAATGTCCAAGTTTGCATGGATCTTTCTAGGAAAAAAAAAAGTAAATGTTGTTATTATCAAACTTTTTTCTATTATTATGACATCATGGTATCTAACTATCAAGCATGTGGGACAAATCTGACTTTAAGCAGTAGCAGATTGGCTGTGTAATCCCTAAGATCCCTCTTTTTTGTCTAGCATCTCTAGAGGGCTAGAACAGAATCTGAAATCTCAAGGAACATTTGATTATTCCACTGCATCTGCTCCTCCATTTAACATTCTCCAAGGATAACTACCTCATTGGTGAGTTGCTGCACTCTTAGTAGTATAGAATGCAGTATAAATTATGAAGCATTGGCCAATGCAGATCATTTAAAACATTAGATCATAGAAACCAAACAGTTGAAGGCTTCAGTATCCTGTATTCTGCACAGAAATAAAAGGGAATAAACCCCTCAAATAAAACAGAACAATACAGCAGCTGCAGTCTCTCTATTCTTCCTCTAAATTCATTATCTTCAGAAATTTGTAAAAACTTAGAAACTAACAAATATATATACCTGGATGGCAACTTCTCTCCCTGAGACAGACCTTGAAATGTTTATATTCAGAAACGTGACATAAAGAGATTAATTTGATCATATTTTTCAAAGTTTAGTAGAAAAAATAATGTATCATGGACTTTGTTTTGAGTGTTTTCATAATTGTCAAATCTTTCCAATGATGTCATAAAATACAGGCAATCTTAATACTGATTTGGATTGCAGATGACCAAGAGTGGGATTTGTTATGCTGAAATTAAAGAAAAAAGAACTTCAGCATCTTTAAAAAAGATTTTTTTAAGCTAAAGGAGAAAACAGATTCACCTGTAGTGATTATGGAAATGGGTATATATTTGCCTTGGCAGTACCAATGTCACCCTTCCCTCATTCTAAACCTTGGATCCATGTTTAAAATATGCAGGAAGGAACAAGGTTTTGCAGAAATAAGTTACTAACATTGCGTTACACATTTCATATTGTTCATGTGCTGTGTCATGGTGAAATTTTAAAACCCTTAAGATGGAATAATTGCAAAGAACAAAACCATATTTTCAATTAGTAAAGAATATTGCCTGTGCAGGATATATAAATGTGCCAATCAGTGGAAAATATTCCAAGTCCGAATTGCTTTTTTAAGAACTCTGCCCTTTGGGATGTATTTATTCCATTTAAAATGAGAACCACTGAATTTTAATTTGCTCTACTGCATTCAGATAACCTTATATTTTGCTGCTGGAATATAGTATTCCACAGTAATGTATTTATCTATAATAATTTTGGAATATTTTATTACCTGCTAAAGTCAGGGATATTTCATTTAAAAGACTCCCTTAACCAGGTTCCTTCAAACCTGAATTTTTAAGAGATTTTACCAGATATATATTCTGGCCATGTTACATTTACCTGTTCTATTTTAAAGCACAGTTGGAATAGAATGGTGAAACGTGTGTTGACATTGTATCAGATCTACACAAAGTATATTGAATAAAATATGATCTTCAGAGTATGAAGAGAGTTCATCTGTGCAATCTGCAGGTGTACAGTATGATTTGAAAAGTCCCAGATGTGGCATATGTTTATTTATTTACTATAAATAATTTCCAGCTAGATTAATATAATGAAGCCTTACAAGTTCTTCCAGTCCCTGTGAACTTCACTGCTCCCTGTCTTAAAGAAATTACTTTATTATTTGTGTAGGCACCACTTTGAACTGATTTGAAGCTGACACTTGGGGCTGAACCTGTGGTACAGTCACTGCACCTCCTCTGCTACACTGACCACAATAGGCAAAGCCATAGTGGGACCTGCTCCTCCAGATACAGTCATTGAATCATTGAACCGTGGAATAGTTTGGGTTGGAAGGGACCTTAAAGATCATGTAGTTCCAACTCCTCTGCTATGGGCAGCGACCCTTTTCACTAGACCAGGTTGCCCAGAGCCCCATCCAACCTTGAAGAATTCCAGAGAGGGGGCATCCACAACTTCTCTGGGCAAAATAGTACCATGGCCTCATAACCCTCACAGTGAAGAATTTTTGCTCATATCTAATCTATATCTACCCTCCTTCACCTTAAGACCATTACCCTTTGTCCTTGCCATTGGAAACAGTCCCTCCACAGCTTTAATGTAGGCCCCCTCAGGTACTAAAAGGCTGCTATAAAGACCTCCCTGGAGCCTTCTCTTCTCCAGGCTGAACAAGCCCAACTCCCACAGCCTGTCTTCTCAGGAGAGGTACTCCAGTCTTCTGATCAACTTCATGTCCCTTCTCTGGCATTGCTCCATGTAAGGGAGTTCAGGGAAGGATCTTGAGAAACAGAGGACCTCCTGATGGGGGATTGTGTCATGAGCTATAAAAATGTAATGAGATTCGGGTCCTAGTTTGGGGAAGTTAAATTGTGCAAAAATGCTTAAGAAGGAAGCTAATATCCTCGCAGAAAAATCCGAATCTTGTAATAACAAAATAAGAGGGGATAACAGAAGACATTTGAAGGGACAAATTTTCTCAAAAATTTTCTTTATTTTAGAATACTTAACAGCTTTTATCATCTACTTTTCTATTGGCTTGAGACAACTAGATTCTATGTTTACAGTCAGATGAATTTGATACTTTAATATATTTAAAAAAAATGGATTTTTAATTTCTTATTTGTATAAATTAGAATATGTTTTTTCTTTTTCTCTCTTAATCTTATTTTTAATTGAAAAGTTACATTATAATTTTTTCTTCTTCAAAAAGTAGTAACAACTATCTTCTCTGAAATTATTACATATATTCATTAATCTTATATGTGTTTTTATAAAAATCAGTATTTTCCTGATGTTCTCATGAATATTGGAGAATGATCTACTCAATTTCTTAGTTAGAAATTTAAATGAAGTTTATTTAATATAACTGTATATATTATCAGTGTTCTATCTTGCATCTGTCTTTTCAAGGGTATATTTATGGATATTGCAAGTTTTTTTATTTTTACACTACTTTAGCCACTAATGATCATAATGAAGAAAAGTTTTTTGAACACTGTGTGTTGTATCTGAATGTTTCTTTTAGATGTTTAAACAACTTTAAAAATGTGCTGTAGCCTAGCATATTTTAGAAGTCTCGTTCAATAGAGTAACATTCTGGAGTAACTTAAGTTTGGTCAATGGTAGATAAGTTATTGGTAACTATTTTGATTCCTTAAAAATATTAAGGAATAAATTAAATTAAATTAAATTAGATTACATTAAAGTTAAGCAGCTGAAACAATCACTCATGCTCTCTGATTGAATTGTCTTACATATATGCATGTATAGCATGGTGCTACTTGTTTTGAGTCTAAGCTGGAAGGCTGTGCTTCACTCACATCCTCAGGCTCAGAAACCTGCATTGAATCACAGAATCACAGAATGTTAGGAGTTGGAAGGGACCTCGAAATATCATCTAGTCCAACCCCCCTGCCCAAGCAGGATGATCTAGACTAGATCACATAGGAATGTGTCCAGATTGGTCTTGAATGTCTCCAGAGAAGGAGACTGCACAACCTCTCTGGGCAGCCTGTTTCATTTAGCTGTCACCCTCCCAGTGAAAAAATTCCTCCTATTAAGATGGAACTTTCTATGTTCCAGTTTGGAACCATTGCCCCTTGTTCTATCACTGGCCATCACTGAGAAGAGCCTGGATCCATCCTCCTGACTCTCACCCTTTAGATATTTATTAACGTTAATGAGGTCACCCCTCAGTCTCCTCTTCTCCAAGCTAAAGAGACCCAGCTCCCTCAGCCTTTCCTCATAAGGAAGGTGTTCCACTCCCTTCATCATCTTGGTGGCCCTGCACTGGACTCTCTCAAGGAGTTGTATGTCCTTCTTGAACTGAGGGGCCCAGAACTGAACACAATACTCCAGGTGCAGTCTCACCAGGGCAGAGTAGAGGGGGAGGAGGACCTCTTATGACCTACTAGCCACCCCCCTTCTAATACACCCCAGGATGCCATTGGCCTTCCTGGCCACAGGGCACATTGCTGGCTCATGATAATCCTACTGCCTACTAGGACCCCCAGGTCCCTCTCACCTGCACTGCTCTCCCACAGGCCAGTCCCCAACCTTTACTGGTACCTGGGGTTGTTTCTCCCTAGATTAAGATATCGTGTGTATATCCTCAGCAATTCCCCTTCACTATCACAGGCCATCATTCCCTCTTCCCTAATGTGATAAGAGTCCTGCCGCTTCACCCCTGGTCAAGCACATGAAGACCATCAGTGGTGGTTGCCTAAGAAAATAGAAAAGGAGGAGGCTAGGACATCTGGAACAATGCCTTGAGTACTTGCAACTGATTGTCTTCTAAGACCTAGATAATGTTTACTTCTTCTTAAGGATCTTATTGAAATGTGACCAGAGTCCTAAATTTCAATGAAGTCTCTACAGTATTATCAGTAAATACATAAGAACTGAAATACGTTATTTGTGATTTATGTCTTGCGCCACGGTGCAAAAATTATTCTGAGGGAAGAAAAAAAAGGTCTACCTCAGAAAGCTTGACACTACGTTTGGGCAACCACTATAATGACATATTCCATTTCTGATTTCCAGATCAGAAAAAAGGCCTCAAGTAAATTTTATGCAAAACATAACCCATATCTTTGTGATACAACAGGAATCTTCAATGGCATTCCATACTGCCAGGGGTTGTTTGTGTTTTTATCCTAATTCAATATTCAGCTAAAAGTATGATAAGAGACAAATTCTATCTTTTTTCTATGATACTATAGTCTCCAATATATTATCTGAAAGTTTTACAGGTCTTAAGATTATGTATAGTAGTAGGTATTATAGAAAGTAATTTTCAACAATGTTTTAAGGGTTTTTTTTTAAGATGGGTAATTTGCTCTATAAATATTTATGAAAGTTATACACTGTAAGGAGCTAAAAATCACTCTATAATATTTTTTCTGCCATCCTGTACAGTATGTGTCTTAAATATGAAAGTAAGTTTCTTGACTTTAACAAAGTTTTTCTTAACCAGGCTGTAGGATAAATACTTTCCTACCAATAAAAACCAATATAATGACAGTTTTTTAACTTTTTTGGTGATGCTGAGTAGGATTTAATTTAAAATTTTCGTGGTAAAATATAGTCAAGTCTTTATGTATAAAGGTTTTATTGTTATTGTTTCACATAAGACAGTTTTCCAAATATAAAAGTGATAGATGAAAGCTGCTTACACCGTAACATTCAAACCTTTTACTTTTGTCTACTTAGCTAAATACCAAAAAGGTTGTTACTTCTTTTCAAATAGCAAAGCAGCACAACATGAATTTTATACTATACCGATAAAAAAGAATCAACTTGGCCTTTTATTTCTTTTTGACCATAATCATAAAATGTCAGGTCTGCTGCACATATTCATACATTTTATAATCTGAAAATCTGAGTATTCTATGAGAGCAGAATTTGAAGAAATACAGACTTATTTATTCAGCCTGTAGAAGGCTGTAGGCTATAGGGGAGACCTCATCATACTCTATGGCTTCCTGACAAGGGGGATCAAAGGGGCACACACTGATCTCCTGTCTTTGGTGACCAGTGATAGAACCTGAGGCAATGGTATGAAGCCACTACAGGGGATGTTTAGGTTGGAGGTTAGGAAGAGGTTCTTTACTGAGATGATGGTCAGGAGCTGGAATTGGCTCCCCAGGGAAGAGGTCACAGAACCAAGCTTGGCTAATTTCAAGAAGCGTCTGGACTGAGTCCCATGCTCTGACTTGGCTGACCCTGTATGGAACCAGGAGTTGGACTTGATGATCCTTATGGGTCCCTTCTAACTCAGGATATTCTGTGATTCTATTTCACGTACTGAAATTTCATTATGTAATTTGAAACTATGATTCATAGTCTGGACAAAGAATATGCACTTAAATTACATTTGAGCATAGAAAAAAATATAATTTCTGAAGACTCTACTTAAACCGATATAATTTGACAGTCCAGTGCTATACTGTGGCTCCCTCAAATTTGTTTTTCATGTCAAATAACTAACTTACAGAAACAAGCTGCTCTAGGAACGTGCTTATCAATACATATACGTATGTTTATTAGATTCTAAGAACGATTTTTGTATAAGTGTTTTTTCTGTTAATGCTCAGGTATGAGCGATGAGTCATGAGACCATATACAATGAGTGTTTGTCAGTGAAAGGCTTTACTGTTTTGTACAGTACATTGAATATGGTGGAATGGGTTAACACCAAGGTTAGATGTTGTTAACCATTTTCCTTTATAAAAGAAACTCGAGATCCCACAGTGGTGAGGGATGTCAACTAGCATTTAATGTGGTATCAGTTTAGTAATCCTGCAGTGCTATGATGTATCACTAAACTTTAGTAAAAGACAAACCCATCAGCATTAGTCCAAAATCATATGTGACAAAAGTTAGATATTGGATAAATATAATGGAGGAGAGTGGGCCTACCTGTCAGTTTTATGTCAGCATATCTATTTCCATCAGAGGTGTGAAGACAGAGTTGCTCCTTGGGGCCCAAGATAGTTGGTCCATACTCAAGGACCACTTTTTCCAAGCTCAAGATCAGAGCATCCCAATGGGGAAAAGATTAAGAAGGGGAGCCAGGATACCTGCATGGTTAAACAGTGGACTGTTGGACAAATTTAAGTGGTAGAAAAGAGTCTACAGGTCATGGAAAGAGGGAATGGTTACATGGGAGGAATATAAGAACATTGTCAAAGACTGTAGGGTGGCAACTAGGAAAGCTGAGGCCTCCTTGTAGTTAAACCTTGCAAGGGAGGTTAAGGATAACAGGAAGGGTTTTTTCAAATATATAGTGAACAAAACTGATATTAGAGGCAGTCTGGATCCACTGCTATTAGACGTAGTCAACATGGTTTTACCAAGGGGAGGTCATGTTTGACTGACCTAATAGCCTTTTATGAGGATCTAACCAGGTAGATGGATGATGGTAGGGCAGTGGATGTGGTTTTCCTTGACCTCAGTAAGGCATTTGACACTGTCTCCCACAGCATCCTGGTGGGCAAACTGAGGCAGTGTGTCCTGGAGGGTAGAGTAGTGATGTGGATTGAGAACTGGTTGAAGGGAAGAAGTCAGAGAGTTGTCAATAATGGGGCAAAGTCTGGCTGGAGGCCTGTAACTAGTGGAGTCCCTCAGGGGTTGGTACTGGGACCAGTATTGTTCAATATATTCATTGATGACCTGGATGAGGGAATAGAGTGCACAGTCAGCAAGTTTGCTGATGATGCAAAGCTGGGAGGGGTGGCTGACACACCAGAAGATTGTGCCGTCATTCAACAGGATTTAGACAGGTTGGAGAGCTGGGCAGGGAGAAATTTAATGAAATTTAATAAGGACAAGTGAAGGGAATTGCATCTGGGGAAAAACAACCCCAGGTATCAGTATAAGTTGGGAACTGGCCTGTTGGAGAGCAGTGCAGGTGAGAGGGACCTGAGAGTCCTGGTTGATTGCAGGATGACCATGAGCCAACAGTGTTCCCTTGTGGCCAAGAAGGCCAATGGCATCCTGGGGTGTATCTACATTCATAGAAAATGGAAGACATCTCTCCATGTTTACTAGCTACATCTTTTAACTGGGAAAATCAAATCAGCCTCAACATGTTTCCATAAAAGTGATCACATTCTTGAAGTTTTACCTGGTCAGCTATTAAAAAAAATATTTTAATATATTTTTTAATATTTGAAAGTTTAAAATTTTTATGTCAGACTTCAAAGACTATTTGTCTCAACCCTTACAGTTATAAGATGAAATCAAACAGGGAATCTAAAATTAAAAACACATCCTTATAAATGACCCATTTCAGGCATTACCATCTGCAATCCCAAGTGATCCTGCCTTGCAGTTATGTCTCTCAGCTATTTGTACACAATATGCAGCTGCCTGTCATCTGACAATTGTGCCAGCTCAGATGAGACTTCCAAGCAAATGTTTCATATGTCATTCTTTGAAACATAACTGAACTTTGTAGAGATCAGCAGCCTTCCATAAGATCTCTTGCTCTTTCCTCAGGCTCTGCTGTGACTGTAACACCCTCTAAAATGTCCCATGGAAATAAACTGCCTGATGTTTTCTGCAGTATGTCAGAAACATGATACCTGAATCACTGAGACAGAAAGTTTAGCACAGACAATCCCATATGCAACACCAAATGAAATGAGCTCAGAAGTTGCAATAAAATCTTTTTTAAAAAATGTAACAACAACAGCAAGAAAACCATCCTGAGCAGAAAAGGTTGTAATATTTTTCTATGTATACACTGTAGCAATGTCCCTTATCCAGGAAAATTAGGTTAATCTTTTTTTTTTGTTTAGTTCTCTGCTTCATAAAAATGCCACCTGCCAAGTTGCAGAGTATTTACAGGTCTACAATAAATTCAGCATCTTCTTTCAGTTTGTTAGCAGATGCTGAATTATTCTGGAATTAAATATTTCTTTGTGGTTTCTTGTAGCAATTAAATGTGTAGCAGTTCTCTGAAGTTTTGAAGGATGTAATTTTCCATTTGCATAATTTTTTGTTCTAGTTAGACAGTAGTTTAAAATCAAATCTTACAAAAAGCAGTGCAACAGAAATGAAAGACTGATAAATAAGTAAGTAGCTGTACAGCTGAAGAGAGACTAGTTAAGGCTATTTATGTACTAGCTAAAACTCAAATTAAGATCACAGAGATTTCAGAAGATGAAGTTTTTATGAGTTTAAATTAGACTTATCTCCAAGTTACACATGCAGTCTCTAATTGGAGAAGCAATGGTGAAGAATCAGAGATATGCATGTCTGATTCAAAACCAGGAAAACCTAGAGATTCTTTAAAAGATCAAAAATATATCTTCTCATGCCTCTAATTCTTTCAGTTCTTTTTTACCAATACCTATTTCACCCACTGGCTCCATTGGTCTACTCATTCCTCTAGCATTCCCATTGGAATTATTAACATTTCCATTTTATTCCATTTCTTCTGAAAAGAAAAAGGTTTAATTTTAATGTTATAAAATTCATTTTACTACCATCCAGATTTTAAGCTCTATAGGAAAGGAAGATTTTTTTTTATTTCCTGAAAATTTAATACCCATATTAATAAAAAATAGAAATTGGGCTTACATATCACCTGCTTTTTATTTGGACTACCCAGGCATAATATTATTTTTGTTTAACCAAGTAAAAAATACTAGTCCTGGGTTACCAGGACATCAGTTTTTTTCTACAGTTCCAAAATAGCCTGAAACTGAGTTGATTTCAGCATTTGCAGTTTGGCCTCAGGACAGAGGTGACCTTTTGGTAGCAAAGAGTCATCATAACAGATATAATAGACTGTTGAAGAACCTGAACAGAAGGAAAAAGCATGCTGCCAGTTTATCCACCTGCTGTTCTGATTCCCAGTCTTTTCACATGTTCACAATTTGTTGTCACGTGAACTAAATAGACTTCATGCTATCTTAATATGCAAAAGTTCTCAAAGGGGCTAACCAAAAATAAGATAAATGTACCATGTGTGTCACTAAAGGCAGTTGTTCTCGTCTTTATTTGAGACTCCTCTTAACTTTGACAAAAGAACAAAGTGAATCCTTGTTATAATAATAATAAAAATGCTACTCACTTTTGCATACATACACCACCGTTTTACATTTCGAAAGTATTGTTCAAATATCAGCCAGTTACACTTCACCACTGGCATATATGTAATTATTCAGTTTCTTTCTAAGTAAACATTGAAAATACAGATATTTTATCCATCTTCCTCTAATATTCTGCCACTAGCAAGCCACTTAACATCTTGATATAAAAATTTTGGAGTGTGCTAGATTCTATTTTTATGGAGAATCAAATAAAAAAATCCCACTGTAATTGTGCCTGTTTATTTCAATGTACTACTTTGGAATGTCTTCCCAGATACTTTACTGTACTTCCTAAATTAATCACCATCCTAATACTATGCAGCCAAAAGTTAAAGCACTACCATGCATTCTACAGCAATTAAAATTACCTAAAGATGTTGATGAATTGTACTTCTCACTGGTATCTTGGTCTAGTATCCTCTATAACTTGCATCCACAACCTCTCATCCAGACATATTATCTTAGGTATTGAAAGCACTTTAACTAGCTAATACAATGCCTGTAACTACAACCGGGTCTGGAATTTGAAAGTTCATGCAAACATATTATAATAACAACTTCTTTCTTTTTTTTTGTTTGTTTGTTTGTTTGTTTGTTTGTTTTTCCTTTTTACAAGCCCACTGGCTCTTATACTGCAACAAATATCATTACTTGTTACTCAGTGTAGCATATCTAATTTTATACTGCAAACTGCTTGGGGCAGGTGTCATGTCTCCAATGCATTGCGCAAACCGGATTGCAAACATTGTATAACCTGAACCACAACACGGGGCTGGATCATACCCTTAAGTCATATGCACAGACAGACTTCTTTACAGAGATTGCTTTGTAGCCCAGTCTGAGAGAAAGGGATATGTGAGCTGGTTCTTCAGTTTCACCCTGTAAATATAAAACCCTTCTTCGAGATCACAAAAGAATTAACTGTAGGGTTGCAGGACAAGCAGCTAGATGAAAGAGTTTAAAAGGAACCATCATTTATTATAACAGCTAAACACAGATTATCAATAAATTCTACTTAAAAGGGAAGCCCTGCGAAAAATTCCTTAGGCCATTATAACTCACACAGTTATTATTACTTATTTTCTATTGATAGTAATAGAAGGAAGAAATTATGCTTGACATGTTCAGGATTAGCTATCCATTTCAGTGGAGTCACTCCAGATTTATGCTGGTGTAAATGAGAGCAAAAATTACCCTAATTAATTCTCCCAAGTTTCTACCAAAGTCACTTGGAATGCTTTCTGTCTCGCCCTCTAGCTATTATAAAGGTATCACAATATTAAGATTTCTTTTCTGCCAGTCTGCCAAAACCTTGACATTTTAAACTAGCTTCTATTTAATGACAAGACCATACATTCTAACACTTATCTAGAGGCAACTACAAACACTCCTAGTGACAACAAATCCTCCAATCAAATTACCAGAATATATTCAGTTGCTTAAGAAATAAGTACCATCAGAGGCTTCCAGCTTTACAACCACAGGTTATTTGACCTGTCCAGCCTACTTTAATACTGTTTCTTGCTTAATCGAAGTAAAACAGATACTTGATCCTTTAATCTAAAACACAGTTGTAACAGAAAGAAAAAAAAAAAGCTCTAGTTGCCATAGGAAAAGCTTTCCTGCAGATCTCTATTGTTCTCTGTTATTGTTGGATTAAATTTCTAAGCCATTATTTCAGAAGTCATGTCAGTCCAGTGAAGTTCCCACTGACTGGAAAAGGGGAAATGTAACCCCTATTTTTAAAAGGGGAAAAAAGGAAGATGCAGGGAACTACAGACCAGTCTGTCTCACCTCTGTGTCTGACAGTACAATGGAGCAGATCCTCCTGGAGACACATGGAAAGTAAGGTGACTGGTGACAGTCAACATGGTTTCACTAAGGGCAAATCATGCCTGACAAAATTTGATGGCATTCTATGACAGGGTTTGCATCTATCCAGAGCTGGCAGATAAGGGAAGAGCAACAGATGTAATTTACTGGAACTTGTGCAGTGCATTTGACACTGTCCTGCATGACATCCTTGTATCTATATTGGAAAGACATGGATTTGATGGACCAATCAATGGATAAAGAATTAGCTGCACAGTTATACTCAAAGAGTTCATGTCCAAGTGGACATCAGTGGCAAATGGTGTTCCCCGGCGTTTGGTATTGGGACCAACAGTATTTAAGAACTTTGTTGATGACAGACAGTTGGTTACAGTGCAATCTCGGTAAGTTTGCTGATGACACCAAGCTGTGTGGTGCAGCTGATGCACTAGAGGGAAGCGATGCCATCTAGACAGTCCTTGACAGGCTCGAGAGGTAGGCCTGAGGAAACTGCATGAACTTCAACAAGTCCAAGGGCAAGCTCCTGCACATGGGTCAGGGAAATCCCAAGCACAACTACAGTCAGGGTGGAGAATGGATTGGGAGCAGCCCTGAGGAAAAGGACTTGGTGTACGTTGATGAAAAGCTCAACATGAGCTGGCAATGTGTTCACTTGCAGCCATGAAAAGCAACCCTATCCTGGGCTGCATCAAAAGAAGTTCAAGGGAGATGATTCTGCCCCTCTACTCCACTATTATGAGACTCTGCCTCGAGTACTGTGCCCAACTATGGAGTCCCAAGTACAAGAAAGACATAGACCAATTTGGACAAGTCCAGGGGAGGGCCACAAAACCAGTCAGAGGCTTGGACCACCCTCCCTGGAAGGGTTCCAGGCCTGGATGGGGCTTTGAGAAACCTGGTCCCTTGACAGGGATTGGTGGAACTAGGTGATCTTTAAGGTGTCTTCCAATGCAAACCATTCTGATTGTACGGGCCAAAATCAGTCCAGAAACAAGAACTTCAAAAGCTGGACTTAGTTTTATTTCTCATCTCTGTGTTCCTAGAAAAAAAAAAAAAAAAAAAA
>VXBZ01008493.1:53084-77023 GCA_013399135.1 Heliornis fulica
TTATTTTTTTTTTTCAACTCAGTGATCCTAAAAAAAAAAAAAAAAAAAAAAAAAGCATCAATATAAAAATAAAGAACAAGAAAGAAATAACAATTTTTTATTGACAGACTATTTTTAGATTGCAACTTGAAATCTTGAGCAGGAAACAGAAGACTTAAATCCATTTCTCCTTGTTCCAAGTGAATCTCTTTTTTTTTATTATTTACTTGTCAAATCTTGCCTTGCGTTTCAAACTTCAAAAAGCAGGACTCAAGCCTGCCACTATTATTAATCTTCATTACATAGCTTCTGGACAGAATTATGTCTCACAATCTTAGTAATCAGGCCGCATTTCAGCATCACAAAGTTAATTTATATTCATTTCATTCTGTCTTATCTTCAATTCAGTGACCTTTCCATCCACTATCTACCATTAGGCTACAGCAGAGCATTTTGAGTATTTTGATTTTTTATCAATTATTTAGAGGTTCTGCTTTAGTTTCAGATACCCACAGGCCCTGGAAGTGTTGTAAAGTGTTTATAATATTAGCACAACTTAACATAATCAAGGAATATATATTTCATGTATCTTGTAAGAATTAACCTGTAACGATACAAATAGCAAGGCTCAAACCCTCTTTGAAAATATGCACTTTTGAATAGAACTTTTTAAGCTTCTCTGAGATTATGCTCAGGTGCAATGTTCAATTCCAGTGTCCAAAGTTTAAAAACAACTTCCAAATTCTCAGATATTTGTGAGGACAAGAAAGAAGAGAAAAGAAGTATTGAACAACATTAGATAATATATTATCAACACTTTATAATGTAGTGAATTTTTGCTTTATATCCAAAATACAGAGTGTAATTTTAACCAGATGTGTCATGAATGGAAGGTTTTGACTCTTTTTAAAATTAAGGATGAAGGTACTGCAAGTAAAAATGACCTTACTGACCATTTTCGGTTTTATGTTTCAAAATTATTCTCTTATAGTCCAACATAATGGGTATGTTAATCAAAACTTTTCTAAAAAGAGCTTTACTTTTAATTGTGGGGTTTATTTTATCATGTTGTGCTATAAAAATAGACGTTAGCTTTCATCTTTGATGCATCAGAACAAAGTATTAATAGGTCTTCTATTGTCATTAATTATCCTTTAAACACAGAGTTTCCATTAAGTATTGCATGACAACATTAATTACATTGTTTTGATGCATGTTATGATAGAAAAGAGATATTTACTTTTTGTGAATATTTTATCATGGTGTAGTAGGTATGCTGAATACCAACCTGAATTTATATAAAAGTTTTCAGTTCAGATCCTATAAAAAATGTGATGGCCATGAATGAACCAATTGATAAATGATAAGAAACAGCAAACAGTGTAAGATCAGTTACTCTTGTTCAACTGTCAAGTATTGCCACTCCAAAGTATTTGTCAGCTGTGAACGAAAAGAGTCTGCTGCAGTATGATTTGTCTTCTCTGGTAAGGAGCAGACAAAATCAATCTGGTCTCTTCTATCTCAGTATGTTTGTCCTTCCAGAAAAAATGACATCACAAATGCACTATGTTTCTGAATTTGAAGTTCTAATGCTCTCTATAGTGAATTACATCTGGACCCACTTGAAAGTCCATTTTTATGGGACCTTAGCAAAAATAAAAGTCAGGAAATGGCACATTCTTCTAAGATGAAATAGGGTAATAGAACAGTGAAGTAATTATGGCAACTAAAACAAATTAGGGATCAATAAATATCCTCCTGCACTGCTTTTTACAGGAGCATGCCTTCCAGATATGCCATCAGCTTATGTTTTATGAGTTGTGCTAAGTTGTTCTGAAGATCTTGCCTCTAGGACATTATATATACTTACAGTCATGATGTGCATTGTTGAATATCCAGCATAGCCTTAAATCAGCTGGTTTTACTTTTTGTGCCAATGCCTACTAGTGATAAAAGGATGCTTGCCTCTTCTTTTTTAACTGGCACAGTTAGAAGCCAGAGGGCTTACTGTTAAGCCACTACAGATTTCCTCTCTATCTTTGAAACTGTTAATATAACATGGCATTCCCATTCTGAATCTCAGATAGTACTAATTTTTTTCTTTTTTTAAGAAAATCTCCATTCTGCTCATTTGTGAACCATTGCTTTCTCTACCCATATGGCTCTTTAACGTTTGCCTAAGTTTATTCCTATACTTTATTAAAAATACATGATTGAAAAAGAAAGACAATCTTAATGGATATACAAAATGACATTGTGCAGCATTTTAGCACTTTATTGAGTCAGTTGAAGTAGAGGAAGTTGGATAAAAACTGTAGCTTTCAGTTCAGCTAAATGCTTCTGCTTTTACCGTGCAGAGAGAGAATACTTCTCTTTCTTTGGTTACCATATTATCAGCTATTTTTTTATTCACAGACACTGCCCCACATGACTTTCAGCAATGATAACTGTCAGTATGGTGATAAAAGTAGGGAACGCATGTCACAAAGGTGTAGTAGGAATAGTCATACAGCATAGCCCCATGAGCAAGAAAACTGAAAGGTAATGCAAGGAAAGGCCTTATGCCATTTGTTGAGAGTAAACTTGTCATCTAAAGTTTAGCATACCATCAAATCACAACCCTCCAATTCTCAGAGGTTTCCCATTGTGAGGGTGATTTGAAAGATGTTGGTTGCTCAGAGGGAAGAGCATTCTCTGCAGAGGAAACAAAAAAAATCCACATGACCCTGTATGCTAGACTGCCTCCAGGAACAATGGTCACTGTAAAGCAAAAGACCCATATGACAACAGAGACTTTGTAATGAAGAAATTGACTTCTCTATTTGGCAGTAGATGGAACTGGGCAACTTGTAACATCCAAGCTAAATGCAGTCTGAAAATTTGCTCAACCCCAACAGTAACTCAAGTACTAAGCTCACATCTTTAAGGTTTTGGATTGTATTATTGTTAAGTTGTTATAGTAGTCATTGTTTCCCTTTGGGTTTTTTTGAGTGTAAATTATTGTTATGTAGACCAACAAATTAATTTTGGAGACTAAATTTGACCCTTAGAATTAAGAAGTTTCCTATCAATGTACCTTACTCCCTTCTTGATTAGAAAACTTGGTTTTCCTTTTTTTTTTTATTTTTATTGTTTTGTTTTGTTTTGTTAGTATGATGAGATATTGCAGTCAGTTCAGCATGCCTCTAGAAAGTAGACATAGAGTCATAGAAGGTGTTAGGTCAGAAGGGGCCTTTAAAGGTCATCTAATCTGACGCCCCTGCAGTAACAGAGACACCTCTAATTAGATCATGTTGCTCAGAGCTTTATCAAGACTGACCTTGAGCATCCTCAGGGATGGGGCCTCCACTACCCCTCTGGGCAACCTGTTCCATTGTCTCACCCCTCTCATAGTGAAGAACTTCCTCCTAATGTCTAATGTAAATCTACAATGATTAAGTTTAAAATTATTGCCCCTCATCCTATCTCTACATGCTCCTACGAACAGTCCCTCACCAGCTTTCCTGTTGGCCCCTTCAGGTACTGGAAGGCCTCTATAAGGTCTCCCCTGAGCCTTCTCCAGGCTGAACAAGCCCGACTCTCTCAGCCTGTTTTTGTAGGAGAGGTGCTCCAGCCCCCTGATGATCTTTGTAGCCCTCCTCTGGACCTGCTCCAACAGGTCCATGTCCTTCCTTTGTTGAGGGTTCCATAGATGAGTCAGCACTTCAAGTGGGATCTCACCAGAGCAAAGGGGGAAACTCCACCTCTCTCAATCTGCTGGCTGCATGTGATACAACCCAGGATGCAGTTGGCCCTCTGGGCTTTGTGTGCACCATATTGTCTCATGTCCAGCTTTTCATCCATCAGTAGCTCAAGTCCTTTTCTGCAGGGCTGCTCTCTACTACATCAAACCCCAGTCTGTATTGGTAGCAATACAGACTGAGAACATTACCTCCTTAACAGGTAATTAAAAAAACAATTAATTTTAAGGAAAATATTGTAATGACTATATTTCTGAATCTCGATAAAGATGGGATTATAATTGATTCAAATATGATAAAAATAAGAATTAAAAAAGAAACTCTACTCTGAAACATTCCAGAAACAGCGTTTATTCCTGTAAAGATAATTTCTAACTAATGTGCCTTTTAAAATTTATTGTAAGATATAGGCATATGGGGAGCAATGGAGGAAAATACTAGCATTTAGGGAATAATATAATAATAAGTATTCTGATGATATAAGAATAAAATGATGATATAGTAATACAATAAGGGTCCTGATAGAATACACTTATGAGTGCTTAGGGAGCTGGCAGAAGTCATTGCTAAGTCACTCTCACTCATCTTTGAATGATAGAATCATAGAATATACTGAGTTGGAAGGGACCTGTAAGGAACATTATGTCCAACTCCTGGCTCCACACAGGACCAGCCAAGTAAGAGCATGTCACTGAGTGCATCGTCCAGATGCTTCTTGAACTCAGTCAAGCTCAATGCTGTGACAACTTCCCTGGGGAGACTGTTCCAGTGCTCTCAGTAAAGGGCCTTCTGAGAGTAATCTCAAAACATGTTTAGGAAAAGAAATTTATCAGAAGTGGTCAGCACAGATTCACCAAGAGGAAGTCATGTCTGACTAACCTGACAACCTTCTATGATGGCATGACTGGAAAGGTAAATGAAGGAAAAGCAGTGGACATTGTCTACCTTGACTTCAGAAAGGCTTTCAACACCATCTTCCACAGCATCCTCATAGGCAAGCTCAGGAAATATGACTGTGGCATGGATCGAAAATTGGCTGAAAGACAGAGCACAGAGAGTTATGATCAGTGGCACAGAGTCTAGTTGGAGATCTGTAACAAGTGGTGTTCCTCAGGGGTCAGGTCTGGGTCCAATCTCATGCAATATATTTATCAACGACTTAGATGGAGGGATAGAGCCTTCCAGCAGGAAATTTGCAAGGATAAGAAACTCTGAGGAGTGGCTGTTACACCCAAAGGCTGTGCTGCCATACAGACAGATCTGGACAGGCTGGAGAGCTGGGCAGGAAGCACTCTTATGAAATTCAACAAGGGCAGGTTGAACTTGAGGAGGAATAGCTCCAGGCACCAGTAAAGGTTAGGGGCTAACCTACTGGGAAGCAGCTCTGTGAAAAAAGACCTGGGAGTCCTGGTGGGCAACAAGTTAGGCATAAGCCAGCTTGTGCCCTTGTGGCCCAGAAAGCCAATGGCATCCTGGGATGTATCAAGAAAAGTGTGGCCAGTAGGCCAAGGTAGGTTCTCCTTCCTCCTCTACTCTGCATTGGTGAGGCATCATCTGGAATATTTTGCGCAGTTCTGGACTCCCTGGTTCAAGGAAAGGGAACTACTGGAGAGAGTACAAAAAAAGGCCTACAAACACTATTGGAGGAATAGAACATCTCTCTCTTATGAGGAGAGGCTGAGAGGCTGGGGACTTTTTAGCCTAGACAAGAGAAGACTGCAGGGGTGGGTGTCAGGGGATGGGGTCTTTTCTCAGTGTTTCCCAGTGACAGGACAAGTGGCAGTGGGCATAAACTCCAACATAGGAAGTTCTGCCTAAATTTGAGGCATAACATCTTCATTGTGAGGGTGTCAAAGCAGTAGAACAAGATGCCCAGAAAAGTTGTGCAGTCTTCATCTCTAGAGATATTGAAAATCTGCCTGGATGCTGTTCTGTGCAGCCTGCACTAGGTGAACCTGCTCTGGCAGGGGATTAGATGATCTCCAGAGGTCCCTATCATTCTGTGATGAAGTGATTCTGTGATGTTATGACACTAATTGAAGACTAAAATATAGTATCCTTTGGAAAATAGAAGTATTACTCTTGGCCTCAATGTGAAATAGAGTAATCTATTGAATCTGTAGTGTGTTGTGCCTGGATGCCACCCAAAGAGTTTAGCTCTTCTATGCTTGAAGTACAGACGTAGTAAATGCACATTGTTACTAATGCAGAATTTAAATCTAGTGAAATATTTATTCTTAGGAATGAAGATAAATTTGTACCTTTGGAATGTATTAAAATGCATAAGAATAGGAACTAAAGAATTGCTTGCCTATAATTTTTATGGCATTACTGCTAGAGCAGCTGCCAAATTGCAGCAATGCAAATGAGAAGGCAAATATTTTTAAGTCTTCTGCAGTCACGGAACTCCAATGCACATATTTTTTTTCTGAAAGAAGATAATCAAATTTATTTGAAGAAGTGTTTCATGTGTAAATAGTCTATATGCAGCATATGCACATATTGGTGGAGTCTTTTGAATTTCCCATAAGTGACTTCTAGCAATAAATGACTGGCATGAAAATTTCATTTAATTTGCTAAGTATTGGACTACAGAATTTAATAATTTCACATTTCTTGTGAAATGTCCAATCAAGTCCAAATATACCTGGGAATGTCTCTTCTGTGAATGTTCAGTTCTTTAGTTCATCCCTGATCAGTTAAAACTTTGATTCAGTGGCTAATTTTACCACTGAACAATATAGTCATTATGGTAACATGGACTTAGCGTTCTGTTGAAGTTCACATTTATGTAGATAGTTGACTGAACTCTATGTCCAATCACATCAGGAGTACAAAACTACTGTGATACTAGTGTCACTTTTTGCAGAGTGATCAAGGTCACAACTAGTCTTCTTAGCAAAAAAATGGTTAGACTGGATCATCATGAACACAATGGCCTGATTGGACAGGTCATCTACTTAGATGACTTGCTGTACATTCTGCTTGCAGAAGCATCTTTTGCTTCTGCTTTTTGACATCATTGCAAAGAAATGGCTGCTGTTAGCTGCTCTCTCTATAGTTTTGGACTGGAGAGGACCACAGCATAGCCGCTTTATGGCAATAGATCAGCCAAAGCACAATAAAGTAATTGGACTTGGCATTATAGCCTTCTCTGTCAGTACATCACATACATGGAATTAAACCATGTAGATCTGTATGGATATACACAACAAAAACCACCACACATAATATCCGTAACGACAAATGAGTATTTTCTCCCTGTCCTTACAAATATGGCATCCTTTCCTATCTGCCCACCACAGTCCAGTAGAGACCAAATACTGTAATCCGTTGCGGAATCAGACATAACCGAGAGAGGCAATCATTTCTTTCCATGAAGGCTACCTGTCCAGTCCCGGTACCTTTCCTCAGTTCTAGCCATTGTAGAATTGCTACTCTAATTGTTTATTTCACCTACACATTGTTCATTTAGATCCATCTTTCAATGATGACAGGCATAATATATCTGATATAGTTCCACAGAGCTCTACCTGACTTCAAATTGTTAAACACAAAGGAAAAGAAAGTGCTCTACCAGCAATATTCAGAAAGATGGGAAAAAACACATCACTTTCACCATAAAGTTGATTTTTTAAAACTAAATCAAAATCTCCAGGACCTACATCTAAGTTACAGATAAATTCCTTATACTTACTATGTTTTTGGTAACCTAAGTAACCTGTCTGTCACACTGACAGACAGATTCTGTTTATCTTTAGGGGTACTGTGAGTGTAATGAGGTGGCAGGCAACTCAAATTCTTGAGGCACATGAGGATCCAGATAGTAATTGTACCTAATGGCTCAAAGTCCTATCTCTTCCCTCTTTTTTCGTAATCCTGATGCATCTGTTTCCAAAACTAGTGCCTTCACTGTCGTGCTCTCCAGGATAGCTAACCTCTGGACTTCAGACCCTGGTACAAACTAGTCAAGATGAGATTTTCACCAGCTTTATCAGTCCAGCAGACTGAAGTTAGTATCTGAAGACTTAAGCTGATGGCAACCTTGGATCAGACAGTGTTAAGTCCCCCCAATCTCCCCACCCCCCAAATTATTTGTTAAAGTTAGAAGGGCAAAAGCATCAGCAAGTAGTCAATCCTGGAAGCAGTATACACTGCATGGTGGTCCTGGGGAGCCAGGTTGGGATCAGAAATCTGAATGCAGGTGAAGAGGTCTAAGAAGCTCTACCAGACTGTGTTAAAGTTTTGTCATTGGTATATCCTCCATTTCACACCAATGGAAACTGCATGAATTAATCTATATGCCACACAGATAAAATAGAAAACCTGGGACTCTAATAAAATATAAAGTTCACTCAACTAAATAACATATATACGTCCTTGTCATTTATACTTGATTGACTGAATACTTTTCCTCACACAGTGGACCATGGAATAAAAAATCAATGAAGCAGTACCTCAACTTTAATTGTTTTGTTCTTTTTACCCCAAACCCTTTTATTTACAAAACCCAGAGTTATTACAGGCTGCCCAGAGAGGTGGTGGATGCCCTAATCCTGGAGGTGTTCAAAGTGAGGTTGGATGTGGCCCTGGGCAATCTTGTCTAGACACAGGCCTGGAGGTTGGTGACCCTGCCTGTGGCAGGGAGGTTGGAACTCCATGATCCTTTCCAACTCAGACCATTCTGTGTGACTCTGTGTGATTACAAATTTAGTCAGAAGTCAGATCAGCAAAACACTATCATACTGTTATATCTGTTGTCATTCTGTTGTTTTATGGCATATTCCCTTTTGTTTTTAATTATACAAATAAATATTAGAGTTTAGGGACAAATTCAGTATATTATTAGTTTTGTTGTGTGTCTTCAAGTAGATGGTACTCCAAAATAAGTGGAAAGGTTGGTTTCTGTCTTGGAGTGTGAATGAGATAGATACATTCTTAAGAAGTTCTGTGACCTACATTGTTCTCTGAAGTGAGAAGAGCCTGGCTCAAAATTTATGAAAGAGCAGAAATAATTACTTTCGTGGGTTTTGATCCATGTGACAGTGACATGTGCATGCGTGTATCTGTTTCAATGAAAGGAGAGGCACCATATGCATATGAAGAAACCTAGATGTTTTAAAAAGTGCTTATTGGTCCTCTTCTGTTAACATAAAACACATTTATTTCTTTAGCTGTATGTTTACATATAGAAAGTGATATCCATACCCATATAAATATAGAATTTTATAAATTTGATGAATGAATGGCATGTTCTAAATAGAAGATGAACAAAAAAAATCTTTTCTCTATGCATATACAGATGAGGGCTTAACATTTCGATCTGTTGAGAACAATATTCTTTTAATAATAGTATCTTAGCATTAGTTATCCATAAGAGTTTGCCATCCATTGAAAGACAGGAAGTGTAAAGCCACAGGAATGCACAAAACAAGTGCAGAACCCCCAGTACAGCCATGCAACATTGGGCTGAGGTAATCGGATCTCATATATTGCTTGGTGACGAGACAAGAAGAGACCTATGAGACAATAAGAGACATATGAGACAAGAAGAGATATAAAGAGACTACAGGAAATGGAGCTCATATCTAGTTAATATATTTCTTTTTCACAGTGGCATACAAAAGTCTGTTCTGGCATGATTCTGAGGAACAGTCATATTTCCTTCTGGAGAAGCCATAACATCTAATGCCTGTGAACTGTGAGTATGCAGTTACCGTGGAACTCTCTGCAGTTACAGATAGGTTATAGCTGACTTTTTCCTCCATGTTTAGAGGAGTATTTGTGATTTCCATTCCTAAATAAAGGTATCTTTAATTTTCATCTGGATTTGATTACTTATTTGATTCCAGATTTTTCCTCTTGAAATCAATTCTTTTGTTTTTTGAAATGTCATTTGAATCTGGTATTGAAGTTGTCACCCTGTAGAGATTTTAGAATTTAGGGCATTTTTTCATTATTAATCAGAATGAACAATGAAAAATGGGAATTTATAGTAAAAATGGTGGGTTTAGAAAAAAAAATGTTTGAGAGAAGGCAGAGTGTATATTTTCTATCATTTGTAGGCCAGCAATCCATATCTGCCCATCTAGCTTGGGGAACTGGGACCATGCCTGTTTTCTGGGCAGAGATCCAGAAAAATAGTCAGCCATGAAACAGTCTGACCAGGAAACCGTGTAGCCTAGGTTATCTAGGGACCTGTGGCATTCCTGTATACTTACTACCAGTTGTACTATAAGTTAGCCAGAGCTCCCAGGCACTTGGGCAGCCTACACCCAAACAGGTGGGATTTCAGGGAGCCAGGGAAACCACATGTCAGTCATTTGACTGGTATGTGAGTTGACAGGAAAAAAAGGCATTCATGCGAGCCTTCCAACCTACCCATCTGCTTTGCTTTTTTATAACTTTCTGTTAAGTCAACAAAGTTGCAAGGAAAGCTCTTAATTGCATGAGATTATAACTGTTTTTTGAGAGAATTATTAGTTTAAAGGTTTTGCTCAGTTCTGTGTTTGGACAATTCAGCAAGGTTGGGGAAGAACTATATCATCACAGTGGCACCCTATTTAAATCCTACGGCCTGGATGATAAATTGGAGCATGCTGAAGTGCAGACAGTATACACTACACTTCAGAAATTCCCACTCAGCATAATGACTCTTAGAGTTGTTTCCATATTGGTATAAAACATAGTAGTCTCAAAATTATAAATTAGCTATAAGGCTTTGATAGTCCCAGAAAAGTTGGAGCAGGTAGTTAAAACCTGAGCTACTGTTGCAGCGATTTGGACCTGTGGCTCAAAAAAATACATAGACCTCAGCATGCAATTATCTTCACAAGCAGTACAAAGCAATCATTAAAATATAATAAAGCAGAGCACACAAGGTACAAATAAAACTTCCTAAATGCACTTTAAATTACCTTTAAATGATATATTCGTAAAAAAAATATTTCAGGTACATGTTTTCTTTCCTTCCCCTCCTCCCAGTAGAATTTACAAGATAATCAAGGGGCAAATAGTTCCTACAGTGTTATTACTTGATATTGCTGCTTCCTCCTCATTTTGACACATCTGGGGCATGCAATTATTCACAAAGGTCATTTTCCACACAAGAAAAGGACAGTGACCAGAAGGCAGCATTTAGGCTGTGAATACACCATGACAATTTAATCAATGAGAAAACCCTAATGTCAAGAACCAGCTTATTTCCGGGTTGACAAAGACTGACATCTCATCAGTTGCTTGTAAAACTGACTAAAAGCACAGAGAGGTTGGATCATGGTGTAGCACCCAATGACTATAAATATTCAAATATGTTAGTCATAAAGGCTGAGACAATCTCATCTTTAGATGCTCATTTTATAATTAGCTTGAAGAGAAAAGTATCATTTAGAGAGTAACAATTAACATGTATTTGTGTTTTATACTCACAAAAATAGTCTCTGTCCTTCTTAATATGCAACTTACAAAAAAACAATATTTCATTTTTCTTTCTCGGTAAATTTAAACAGAAATAATTTAGCTGAGGTTTTTTCATCTAAATGACACAACATGAGCACAGAAATCCCAATCTGAAATCCTAAAGAGCTCCATAATGTTTCTACTTTTTTATGGATTTATTTTAAATTAATGGAATCTGGGCATGCCTGAAATTTTTGCAAGATACTGTATTTTTCAACTTTCAAACTCCATCATGATCCACAACTTAGATACTTGTTCACCTCTCTTGCATGTTGCTCAATCTGATGATGTTATGTCCCTCAGGTAATATATAAAATAGACTGAGCTTGATGCGTACCAGAAGGTATGAGGATACAATAGCCCTAATCAGAGCTACCCCATGGGCTGGGCTGTTAGAAGGTAAGAGGGCCTGTGAGGGCTGGGCAGTGTTTAAACAGCGCTTCTTCCAATCTCAGGATCGGTGTGTCCCTATGAGTAAGAGATCAAGGAAGGGTGGCAGGAGACCTGTGTGGATGAGCAGGGAGTTCATGCATCAACTCAAAGGAAAGCAGAAGGTCCATGAATTCTGGAAAAAGGGTCTGACCACTTGGGAGGAGTATATGAATGTTGTCAGGGCCTGCAGGGATGTGACAAGGAAGGCTAAAGCCCACCTGGAAATGAAGTTGGCAAAGAATATAAAGGATAATAAGAAGGAGTTTTTAAAGTATGTGAACAGCAGGAGGAAGACTAGGGATAATGTGAGTCCCCTGCTGAACGAGGAGGGTGTCCTAGTAACAGGGGATACTGAGAAGGTCGAGATACTGAATGCCTTCTTTCTTTTGGTCTTCACTTCAAAGACTCCTCCTTGGGTCTCCTGGGCCCTAGAAGGAAGAAAGATAGCTTTCAAAATTGATAACTTCCCTCTGGTCGAGGAGCATCTAAGTGGGATCAACATACACAAATCCAGGGGCCCTGATGGAATGCATCCACATGGGCTGAAGGAGCGGGTGGAGGTGATAGCTCAGCTGCTCTTTATCATCTTTGACAGGTCTTGGAGAACAGGAGAGGTGCCTGAGGACTGGAGGTTAGCCAATGTAACTCTGATCTTCAAAAAGGGCAAAAAGGAGGACCCGGGTAATTACAGGTCAGCCAGTGGAAAGGTGATGGAACAGCTTGTTCAGGATGTCATCTCCAAGCAATTGGAAGAAAAGAACGATTGAAATCAGCATGGATTCTCCAAAGGGAAATCATGTTCAACCAACCTTGTAGCCTTCTATAATGTCATCACCAGCAGGGTGGATGGAGGAGAGCAGTGGATGTCATCTACCTTAACTTCAGCAAAGCTTTTGATACTGTCTCCCACGACATCCTGATAACAAAGCTGAGAAAGTGTGGGATAGATGAGTGGACAGTGGGGTGGGTCAAGAAATGGCTGCTGGGATGGGCCCAGGGGGTTGTGATCAGTGGCACTGATCTGGCTTATGGAAGTACTCAAATTGATCTGTTGCCATAACCATATGCACCACATGTGCAGGAAATAAATACATAGAGCTCTGTAATTGGAGACGTGACCAAAGACTGAAGGAAAAAAATGTCATTTCAGAAAGGAAAAGAAGGAGGACCTAGGGCTCTCCAGTGTCTCCTGGATTCCAAGAATGCACTCAGACAACTAATACATGAAACTATTTCCATGCTCATGAAGGACAAGGGGTTGATCAGTAGTCAGCATGGATTCACCAAGGGTATGTCATGGTTGACAAACTTGATACTTTCTATGATTAAAGGACAGGTTTGATAGATGAGGGAAAAGAAATTTATATTAATCTACCTTGAATTCAGGAAGTCTTATGACAGGGTCTGTCATAAGACCCTTGTAGACAAGCTGTTGGAGGAGAGGCTACACGAGTAGACTGATTTAAAACTGGCTAGACAGAAGAGTTCAGAAGGTGCCACTGTGCCTTTGTGGCAAAGAAGGCTACCAGTATTCTCTGCTGCATAAGGAAGACTTCTGAGAGAAAAAAGCCATACTCTCTCCTCGACACTCTTACTGCGTTGAGTTCTAGGCTTCAAGAGTACAAGATGGAAATACTGGAGAGAGACCAGCATAAGGCCATGTAAATGGTAAAGGGGCTGGAACACCTCCCATAGGAAAAAAAAAGGATAAGAGAGATAGAACAGTTTAGCCTACAGAAGAGAAGGTTCAGGGCAAATCTTATCAATATGTACAAATATCTGGAAGGAGACTGTAAAGAAGAGTGAGACATACTCTTTCAAGAGGCATCTAGTGACAGGACTTGAGGTAGTGAGGACAAACACAACATGGGAGGTTCCTGCTGAACAGAAGGAAACCTTTTTCATAGCAAGAGGGACCAAAAAATGGCACAGGTTGCCTGGAGAGGTTGTGGAGCCACCATCTCTGGAGATATTCAGAAGTTATCTGGAACTTTTCTTGGGCACCCGTCTTTAGGGGAGCCTGTTTGAGCAAAGGACCACCTCCAGAAGACATTTCCAACCTCAACCATTCTGTCATTCAGTGAACTGTTTTATTTTAGAGATATGGATTAATTCAGTAGCAGAAATCTTTGGCTTCTTATTTTTCCTTTTTTTTTTTTTCTACTTTACTTGACAATTATTAATCAACCATAACCTGTTTACCTGATTATTTTTGCTTCATTTCCATTAAGATAACTACACACATGCATGAACATACACACTTCCCTGCAGATATGCCTCTAACACCCTTTTGCAATATTGTCCTTCAGCAATATAATTTTCACATTTTTAGAAACTTCATAAAAGCACAAATAGAAATAGAAAGATTTTATTACAAATTTGTTTCTACCTTTTCAGTAGATATTTTCTCATGTGGCAAGCCATTATATCTACTGTCACGAGTATTACCTAGCAGCCTGCTTACATTATAGAAATTAATGCATCAGCTAGTAACTAAATATACAGAGCATATATCCAGACTTCACACCTTCAGTCTTTCCCAGAAGTACTATCAGATCAGTGACACAGAATACACAAAAGATGAACAAATTGCAGGTGTTTTCCTTTCTCCTTCTGTTGATTTACAAATTCAACTTTAAACAGTATGTTTAGCATGTAAATAAGACATTGAGTAGAGACTATATTTAAACTTGCATTTGTACTTTCCATTTAAATGCAGAAATTGTCCCTTCCCTGAGTATTACAAACCTTTGCTTACATGATTGTGCTTAACATCTATATAGGGGAAAAGGACCAGTTGGTTTTCTTGAAAAAAAAAAAAAAAACCAAAGGGGAGAAATACAATTTAACAGTTCTGATTGTGTTACAAATCTTTTTTGCAACATAGTTCAGGAGCATTTGCATGTTTTTTGGTTTTTGGTTTTGGTTTTGGTTTTGTTTTTGGTTTTTTTTTTTTTTTGTATTCCTGTTTGTTCTGTCAGTTCTGTGCAATTCCAGCAAATATAAACTTGTTCCAGTGCTTTGTGACTTGGCAGTATTATTTAATTTTGCCAGTTCATACAGAACTCACTATACACAGTGATTACAATACGAGAAGATATAAAAGATAGTGGCAGGAAGATGAATAAGAGGATATATGAAGAAAGGGAATGTGAATATTATCTATAGGCTATCCATGGTACGTTTTGGTTTGCATTATTCTCTTTTCTAAATACTGTAGAGAAAGACTGAGAAGGCTGAAGATTACAGGAGGTTGAGCTGAGCAGTAAGAAAAGTTCATAGAGGTTTAGTATTGAGCAGCTTCAGTGTTAATGCTGATATGACAGTGGGTGTAAATATTTGCCTATGTAGAAAACTAAAGAGTGTACTAGAAAGAAGAAAAAACCTAGAACAAAATAGAAGAAAGAAAAATAAAATACTTAAAATACAATGAAGGGAGAATAAGAATAAAACCATGAGTTATATGTTCTTAGTGCTATCCTAAATTATTATCAGCTGTTCATATAAAATAACAGACAGCATCTCAGAAATATCAGAGACAGAGGAAAATATGTAGGGAAGAACAATAAAGAATAAAGTGTTTTCATCTTGAGTCAATTTATATTTCTCATACTCTCTGAAGTATGAAAAAGACTTGCGAAGACTAATCCATTCTCGACACACATTTGTCTCATTGTTTCAAAGTACCTTCAATGACAGGTCAACAGTTTCTTTGGCAAACAGTTTCTTTACTTTTTACTTCCAAAAGTATTTTCTAGTATGTCTTATACTAGGCAACAAGTTATTGTTTTATTTTGATTTAAACCCACTATTTATTTTTTTTAATACAGAAAGCATTCCATCCCCTTCTTTGAAATAGTCTTTTATTTTCTTGAAATCTATTGTCATATCATTTCTAAATCTTTATTCTCCAAGCAGCCAGCACAGGTGAGTTGAGTTGGCCTGTGCTGTTTTCCACACCACCTGACATCAATTAACCCCTTATTTTAAAAAAATTGTAATGCAGAGTGCTTTAGGGACTGATGGTGAGGCACTGGAACAGAGATGTTGTGGAAGCCCCATCCCTGGAAGTGTTCAAGGCTGAGTTAGATGAGGCTTTGAACCTATTCTAATGGAGAGTGTCCCTGCTCATGGCAGAGGGTTTGGAACTAGATGATCTTTGAGGTCCCTTTGTACCAAAACCATTCTGTGATTCTATATGGTGATAGCATTGGTAAGAGGTATAGCCACAAGAAGTAAGTAAAAACATAGAACAGTATTTTTCACTGCATGCTATGTGCTTGTGAGAACTTCCCATAAGAGGTTAAAATACCAGTATCCACTTAACTTACCAAAAAGGTCCATACATTGCATAACTATTTGTTTCTCATGTAACTTTAAAAGGCTTAGTTCTCACTGAGATCAACAGAAGCCTTTAAACATGAGTAACATGAGCTAAGGAATCAGAAAAGTTTTAGAATTTTCTTCACAGTTTCATAGAAAAGATTGAACTTTCAGATAAGGTGGAAGACAGAAACAAAAATTGAAGATGAAGTACACAACATTTCAAGTAAAGTTTAGTTACTGATCAGTATCTCTTCTTCCTTGTTCCTTTCATTTTAAATTGTCTGGCTTTAGTCCCGAATTTTCCTAGATTTGAGAACAATAAACACATGTCCAAGACCTAAATTTTTCTTCAATCACTAAATCAATTTTAGTTTTCAGTATCAGTTTTCTAAACAAATGTACTTTTCACCACACGTAGCTGTAATTCTAGTATTATTTTTCTTAGTAGAAACATCCTCCATCAATTTTTCTCTGTCCTGTTAGTCTTCCTTTGCTATGCAAGCTTTAGTAGGAAAATATATGAGAAATTTCAGATATTATTATATAGTTTCAGGAGATATTTCATATATATTAAGAAGGTATGATGCTTCATATTTGTCTTCTGACATATTTTTTTACTATCCTCTATTTATGATTTCTCATTTTATTGGAATTTTAATTCTTCTGATTGACTACTTTTTCTCATAATGCTTTACTAGTCCTGTTTTTACACTTTATGTATTTTCCTTCATATGTCCATTTAATCTTGAATAATTAATGAAAATAATCATAGCTCTCTAGACACTGATTTTAGCATGTAGTCTTTCTGTTAGCTGTCAGCTTACAAAATTTAATGCTCTGTTGAGTGCAGTTTCAAGAAGTCACACGATTCAAATATTTATGTCCACAGAGGAAGATTCACAATGTGTTAATACTTTCCTATGGTGGATTTTATATTTTGGCTGCGGCTTTTCAAAATCTGGCAAAGTAAAGGAGAGTCACCAGATGGAGTCCTCAGGTAACATACTGAAATCAATGTCATTTATTAATCCAGAAATGTTTGGGTAGGCTGTGTATTAATCTCAACCTTCAAAAGCAGACTGACAGTGCCTTCCCAGATTTTGTAGTTCACAGAAAGACACTCTGGTAACTGATGAAGTTATTTCACATATTTGCCTAGATCTATTTTAAAGAGTCTTTGGAAGGTTTATCCAGCATGTGCCACTGTATTCCTCTGTCTTCCCAGCCAAATAGAGGGAGTTCAGCCTACCCATTTAAAGGGAGCCCAGGCTGAGTAATTATATACTCCAATTGTTCTCCATCTGCTGCTTGCTTGATCTACAAATGCCTTTTCTTGTACCAGGAAGCAAGCAGCAGAAACTCAGCTGTTCAGAATTTCCATCTGGGAAAGTGCAAGTTACTATGTTCCATTACCTAGAAGAACCTTTCCCTGTGTATAGCTAAGTATAGATTAAAATGTATTGGAAGGGGAAATAACTTTAAAAAATAAAATGATGTAATCCTTACTGGATTAATACTAAAGGGTGAGCTGAAACAAAAATCCAGTATCATGTTAACTACCTATGATAACTTTTTCTAAGTTGGAGCTCTGCAATTCAGAACACACTTGGAAGTGTGGATGATAGCTATATCTACATGGTACTGGGTGACTCCAGGAAATATTTCTTAGGGTCATATTCACAATTCTCAATTCATGTGTCACAAAGCTTTCTACATGAGAGAAAAATTATTAAAATCACAGGGTGTGCCTACATTTTAACTGTAGACTTACAAGGGTAGAAACAATTGCTGTTTCTAAGCCTTGGAACCAAGAGATATAAATATAATTTGTTTTAAATGTATATTGGGCATAAAGTAAATGTCTACCACCAAAAACATAGCTATGTGCGGTTATTTTCCTTTATATTGGCAAAATATGCATTAAAAAAATCACAATGAATTTTGTTATACTTTTGGCTTTTTAAAATTTATTATAATTTGCTTTTTTATTAAAGAAACAGAATTTTCCTAGTTGAACTGTTTCCTTAAATTAAAAGAAAACAAAGAGTTGAGGGTTTTTTTTATAAATAGCAACCTCTATTTTCTTTCTGGACAGAAAGCAATTTACCTAAATAAATTATTTTCACAACAAAAATTTAGTTTTGTTCACAACCACCAATTTATCTTAAAAAAAAGTTCCACATTTCAACATTTTGACATCCTATATATTGAAAGATTTATGACTAAAACTGGAGTAAAATCTTCTAGCAACATTTCTGGAGGACAGCAAAACCAGAGATGTCTATTTGGAAGGAGGGTAAGAAACCCATCTGATCCTCATTATATTAAAAAAAAAAAACCCTAAATTGGGAGAAGCAGAGAAATAATATATAAGATAGATATTAAACTCTTTAGTACAATATATGTTTAATAACTGATTTTATATTTGTCATACTTACATGGAATAGACTTACACAATCAGGAATATCACTGTTTTGGTTGTCTGTGGGGGGGTGGTGGGAGCAGTGGGGGCTGCAGAGGTCTCTGTGAGGAGAGGCAGGGGCTGCTTGGAGCCAAACACAGCCAGTTCCAGATGGCTCCAACCTACCCATCACAGGGCACATCTGAGCCTCCAGCCAAGGTGGAGATGTCTCGGATAAAATGCATTTGAGGAAGCATAGAAAATACTACACAAAAGTGTGAGAAAAATAAATAAATTAAATTGTGAGAAAGATTGATGTGAACACAAAGAATGAACAGAAGTTCTTTGGGAAACTGCAACAAGGCATATGGATGTCATGGAAATTATTCAAGACAGCCAACGTGGCTTCACAAAAGGCAAATTGTGCCTGACTAATCTGGTGGCGTCATATGACATGACCCCACTGGTGGATAATATATGTCATCTATCTGGACTTCTGTAAGACATTTGATAAATTCTCCCACACACAGCATCCTTGTTGCTAAATTGGTGACATATGAGTTTGATGGATGGAGTATACTCAATCATAGAATCATAGGGTTGGAAGGAACCTTCAAAGGCCATCTAGTCCGACCCCCTTGCAGTGAGCAGGGACATCCTGCACTAGATAGGTTGCTCAGAGCCTTATCAAGCCTTGCCTTGAATGTCTTCAGATATGGTGCCTCCACCACCACTCTGGGCAACCTCTTCCAGTGCCTCACCAACCCCAGCAGCAGGGCCACCAAGATGATGAACTGGAACACCTTCCCTCTGAGTACAGTCTGAGGGAGCTGGGTCTCTTTAGCTTGTAGAAGAGAAGACTGAGGGATGATCACATTAAGGTTTATAAATATGTAAAGGATAAGTGTCAGGAGGATGGGTCCAGGCTCTTCTCAGTGATGGCCAGTGATAGGACAAGGGGCAACAGGTCCAAGCTGTGGAACCGAGAAAGTTCCATCTGAATGTAAGGAAAAGCTTTTTCACTGTGGGGGTGATGGACCACTGGAACAGGCTACCCAGAGAGGTTGTGAAGTGTCCTTCTCTGGAGACATTCAAGACCAATCTGGAAGCATTCCTGTGTGATTTAATCTAGGTGATCCTGCTCAGGCAGGGGGGGTGGACTTAGATAATCTTTCAAGGTCCCTTCCAGCTCATAACATTCTGTGATTCCATGTCCTAAGTGTGCTGAGGGCTCTGGAGCTGGATGCAGTACTAAATACTGCAGTGGCTAAGAATGTGGCTAGAAAGGCCACATCTGAAGAGTTGCAGTCAGCATTTCTATGTCCAAATGAAGATCATTAACAAATTCTGTCCCTTGGGTGTCTGGACTGGGATTGGGACTATTCAATGTTTATTAATGACATAGTGCAGTTGAGCTCACCCCCAGAAAGTTTGTGGAATACACCAATTTGAGTGTTGTAGCTAAAATTGTTGAGGGACAGGATATCATCCAGAGGGACCTTGACACTATAGAGTACTGGGTCAACCTGAACCTCAGGAGGAGAGTGAGACACTGGCACAGGTTGCCCAGAGAAGTTGTGGATGCCTCATCCCTGGAAGGATTTAAGGTTAGATTGGAAAGGCTCTGAGCAACCCGATCTAGTTGAGTAAGTCCCTGACTACAGCAGGATTGTTGGAACTCAATGATCTTTAAAGGTTTCTTCCAACTCAAACCATTACCCTGCAGCCCATGGAGACACTATAACAAAGCAGGTATCCACAGAACAGGACATGGGAAAGACCCACACTGGCATGAGGAATAGTTTTAGGAGAAATGTGTGTTGGAAAAAAACCTGTTATGTATTGAACACAACTCCTCATTCCCCATCACCCCTGCATCACTTGAGAGGGGAGGCACAGGATTTAGGAATAGAGGAGTAAAATTTATCCTGGGATGATGGGTGGTGGAAAAAGTTTTGTAGTTTGGGGGTTGGGTTTTTTTTGCCTCTATTTCTCACAATCCTAGTCCCTTTAAATTGCAATAAATTATTTTTCTCCAAGTTGTTTCTGTTTTGCCTTCGACAGTGACCGGTAAGCAATCTCTCTGTCTTTATCTTGTCCCATGAGCTCTTACTCTTACTTTATCCCCTTGCGAAGTTGAGGCAGGAGGTAAGAGAATGTCTAGGTGGGTATCTGGCTGTCAGTTGAGGTCAGCCCACCACAGTACTGCATCTGGGAAATATCAGCCTCAGTAGCTCATACAGCAGAATGTCACGATTAAGTGTAGCAACATTCCCTTTGTAAAACATCTACATTCAAGGGATTAGAAAATCATGGCATTAAAAATTCTTTCTGAGCTAAAATGACGTGCTACAAAGTATGGCAAAAGAAATGGCAGTGCTGATGTTGTGTGAGGCTCTTGCAGAGTGACTAGTAATATCCATTTCCCAAGCATTTAGTTCTAATGATCTCAGTGCTAGACCTACAAAATGACATGGGTACTGTAACGCTGAACTTAGTGATGCCTCACTCCCAGAGGAGAACACACTCATGGGAGCAACGTGCTTGTGATCCCTGTAGAATATACTGGAAATTAAAAAAATTCTGAAGAAGGATCCCAGTCGTCAGCATGCTGAGCAGAAAACTGCAGAGCTAATGACTAGGGCACAGTGCAGAAAGGGTAAATTCTTTCTTTCAAGGTACATAGAGGGTCAATTTTTAAAATACTTGCAGTATATGTAACACAACTAAAGATGTCATTTATTGATATGTTTTTTATCAGAAATTGCTTTTAATATGTCAATGTTATTAAAAGTATTTTAAAAAAAACATTTTTTTTGCTTGGGGTTATTTTTTTTACATTAAACAGGGATTTGGCTAACAGAATTTTTGTAACAGAAGGTCTCAGAGGGACTAGCCTGATAAAGCAGCTATTGCATAAAAGCTATCTTTCAGAAGTTTTTGTAAAAGTTTGTTAGGCTCTTAAATGTTTCTAATTTGAGTACACAACATGAAGTGTTGATAAGGATTTTTGTTACAGCTATTCTGTCTTTGGTTGTCTCAAAGATGTTCTTTCCTAGTCCTTGAAGTTTTATGTAGAGTTCTCAAAAAAATTTAAATTTGCTTCCAGTGAAAAACAAGAAAAAGTGAGTTTGATTAAGATGTTCATAAGAGCTGTTGATACATGGTAAAGGTATACTAAAGATGGTAATTAAAGTGTTTTATTAAACTTGTTCTCTGTTTGATGCCTTTCAGCTTGTCAGAAGAAATTATTGCTACAGGTGTTTTCATTTTAAGAATGAAACAAAATGATGAGGGATTAGAGAACAAAATCCTTGTGGGAATGTATCTTTTAGTTACTGTATTGATGTTACTGCTGTCTGCTGTGTGATGCAGCAGATATAAAATTACTGGCTGCATCTTTTCTTAGAAATTTATGGAACTAATCACTATGACAGACAGTCTTAAACATATAATACCTCCCTTACTGTCTTTTTTTAGGGTAATGTATAGAGAGTAAAATCCCCATTGAACATTCCCAAACAGAAATATGTAATAAGTACTTCAATCACTGCAATATGTGAAACAGTCCGTCACACATGTTAAGTGTTAAGGAGCAAAGGATGGTATAAATAAATTTTATGCTACTTATGCCCTGATGTACAAGAATCATCAATATTTTCTACTAAATGTAACATAACACAAAGTGTTGGTAGATGTACGTTCTCACCTAGTTAGGACCAGAAGTCACTGCTTCAATAGCTATAATGGAAAGGTTACAAAATCTATCTATTGAGAAATTATTTTTATGAAATCCACTAATCTTCAAGATTTCAAAATAATAATAATCATCATCCACTACCACTAGAATAGACACACTGAAGAATATGAAGCATAGAGTACACAAAGCTCAGGTTCAATGAGAATCAAGTCCTATAGCGGGTCATGGCTGAATCTCACCGTGTCCACTAGCTTTGCAGAGGGTAGCCATGATCACTGATTCTACTGCAGATTTCAAAGAGACATCAAGCTCCCTTTATATTCAGAACCATACTGACAATTAAAAAAAGACTAGCTCCTTCTGTGAAAGAAATAGGTTGGCACAACAAATTCTGTTTCTCAGCTTGTGGTCAAGCAAGTACCGCACAATTATTTGGATCCTATGTTTATGGAAGCTGTCACTTTCTTTTAACGTTCATCACATCTAGTTATATGAGGACTCAGATCCAGCCTTTGCAAAAGTGTAACTAAGCAAAAATTTGGCTCTTGGCATGTTTTATACTCTGAATGTTGGTCAAGATGTGGATTTCAAAAAAAGTAGCTTTGAAATTAATTAATGTGGACTTAATAATTAAAACAGCAGTATCAGCACCCAGTAATTTCTGCTACATTAGTCAGTTCACAGAGTTTATTTAGTTTATCTGAATTAATTAATTCTCTTTTCGGCACAGTCATTTATTTTCAAGGTAACTGCTGTTTTGAACTGTTCAGTCATCATAGTGAAAAGAATTCAGTATGGTATTAGGGATTTATATTGTACCTCTCTTTTTATCTTAAAAGCCTCTAAGTGTGTGCTGTGGTTGTAATGGGAAAAAATGTGACTGTTTTCCTAACAGAATGACATTTCCTAGGGTACATTTATGTGTCTATGAGCAGTATGTTGCATCTTGTATGGCAGAAGCTGTTAAAACTGGCACATTAAAAGGTTTGCCTGTTTCGCTTAGCGAAAAATAACAGGTCAAATCTCTGTATAACTCCCTGAATTACACCACATCTTCACTTATTGTAATTGAAAATAATGCAAGCAGAGTGAGATCTTGGCCATCCTTCAGGTTCCAGCGCACTGAGCAAATCCTAAGACAACATTTGGATTATTTCCATCAGCCAAACACACTCCTACAGGTCTCCCACCATAACAAATATTACAAAAATAACCACTAGGCTCAGAAAAAAAGAGGAAATATAAATCTGAGGTTGTTCTGTAAGAAATAAAATAATATATCAGAGTTAGCTTTATGATATGAAATCTTTAACAGGCCTTAATGGACTGAAGATGGAAAGAACATTAAAATCTGTACAGGAGTTTCTATTTAAATCTCAATGAGCAGTTTTAAAAAGCTTCAATTATAGAAAAATCTGAAACAAAAATCTTTTCATACTAATTGATAACCAAAACCAATTTTTACATGGTCATTCCAATATAAAATCTAAAAACAAGAGGCAAGAATATAAAGGAAGATGACATAGAAAGACAAGTAGTGTGAACAGTCACACTGTTGACTGCAGACCTGGAAATAAAATGTTGGTCTTCTAAGTTTTAATTTAGACATTTATTTACAAGTTTAAATTACATTCAGAATTCCTAAGTTAATGACATATCTTTCAAAGCAACTATGAAAAACTGACCTACTTTTGACAGCAAGCACCACAGTATCTTAACATGTTTACCTTACTAGTATCTGTGGTAAGTAAAGAATGTACTTTACTTACTCTAATATTAATAAAAAATAAAGGAGGAAGAAGAAGAAATAGCAAACTCAAACCTGAATTATTTCACATAGAGTGCCCTAAACTCATTCTAGATTGCAGAATCATAGAATCATAGAATCATAGAATCATAGAAT
>VXBZ01008493.1:77153-88280 GCA_013399135.1 Heliornis fulica
TGCCCTTCTCTGGACATGCTCCAGAACCTCAACATCCTTCTTGAAGTGAGGGGCCCAAAACTGAACACAATACTCGAGGTGAGGCCTCACCAGTGCAGAATACAGGGGGATTATCACCTCCCTGGTCCTGCTGGCCGCACTGTTCCTGATACGGTGAATAAAATTATATATTCCTTCCACGTAACTATTGGCATTTTGATGTGAAAATAGTTTTGCTTACAAAAATCCTTCTAAGCTTTTTATTATAAGGAATGCTAATTAATTTTTTTAATTGATTATATATATATATATATACACATATATATGTATTGTATAAATAACAGGTAAAATTAATTTGTGAGCTTGTCCTTGATGAAGCACAGAGTGTTTCTACCTGGAACTGATTATGTTTAATCTTCTGTGTTACAGAGGGAAAGTAATCCAAAAGACAACAGTAAATAATTGTGTTTCTACATTGGTTTAAGACTGTTTTAGCAGTGTTACTTGGTAATATTGATAAATAGCCGAAGATAGCTCACATTGTCCAAGTAAGTATTTCTTGATAGGAATAATCTTTTCCCGTGTGAGCCAGCATCATTTTTAGTAGATGGAAGGATAACATTTTTTTAAAACTCTCTTAAAGAGTGAGTGTCATTGTTCCTTTGTGTCTCTTGCAAAATGCTTTCCTTTAGTGGTATTTAAAATAATTTGCACAGGCTACCATTAAAAAAGGACAGAGCACACGAATTAATGCTGGTGAATGTGTCTTTTCTTGTTTGGTTGTTGTTTTTTTTTTTTTGAATTAAGGATCTAGATCACTAATAGGTTCAGATAATTGACCTTGTACTATAGCGAGGAAAAATATAGTTCCACACTACTGATGGAAAAGACCAGTTAGATCACCAAGATCACATCCCCTTGGACTATCCTCACTTTGTGTATGAGTGGGTGATCTGAATGTAATTCCCAGGATAGCCAAAAAAGAGAGAGGAGAGGAGTGGAGAGAGTGGAGAAGAGAGGAGAGGAGCACAGAAATAGGGAAATTGAGAACTGATTTCCATAGAAGTATAGAGTTATTACATAGAATTACCATGAGTATGTCTTCAAGTTCATCTTTGCTCAACTTTATCGCTCAGCAATTTCTTTTACTAGACTAATATCTATGAAAAACATTGCAATCTTAGCTTCTCTTTGTTCTGTTCACCTCCAGAAGGATCCAATTTGTGAGATATTGGTATTTCCATATTAGCTAAGTATTCCTACATGAATCTGCCCTTAGTACAGACCATAATTTAATACAGAGCTTTCTGAATACTGTGTGTCCAAGCTGAAATTCACTGAAGTAGTGTAGTTAGCATTTCCACACTTCAAAACTTGAATGATACCAAGCCATCATAATCATAACATTTAATTGTTCCTACTTAGATACACAGCTCTGGTAATTCAACAACCATAACATACTCTGCTGTGGTATGGCTCATTATTGCCCCAGAGAATAAAGGCTTTCCCTCATAGGCTGCATTCACATAGTGTCAGGGCAGGCAAACATTTTCAAGTTAGTAATCCAAAGTACCTACCAATCCCATCTAGTCAATGTTACAACAGCCAAGCTCCTTGGAGACACCTATGTGACCAAAGAATCCCCTAGAAGACATATACCTGTTTGGGTCAGAAACAGTGTACCTAACCCATTGCAAACCATGGATAAGTAACACTGAGAATAATAATGCCACAAGCTTGAATTTCCTGTAAGAGTATTCTCTAAGGGCCATTGGGCTGTGGATTTTGTATGTAAAACATTTCCAAGTGATATATTTCAATTTGAGCTCACACCATGCTCAAGATTTGTGTTGCATAGCCTGAATGCTACCCCAACACGACAAATTTCTAACCTTGTGTGACAACTGGTGTTTAATAGTTTTAATTCAGTGTTACCAGAGCACATTATGGTCAACAGGGAGTTGAACACGACCAGCCAAATAATTAGTAAATACTTGGTTTAGCGCGTATTTTAATTCAGAAAAGGCAGCATTATACTTCAGTCTTAAACATCCTTAAAAGCCATTAAAATGCTATACAGCTTTGCAGAAAGTTCTTTAAATTCTTTTATTAGAGGTACAGCACTGTGCAAAGTGTTGCTGTTACTATGTATATTCATTTTCTTAAAATTTTGTGCATGCGGATATCACTAGATTTCCAGATAACAACTGCTTTAATACCTGCACATTAAAAACATTATCATACATACAAAATAGGCAAAAAATTATTTTTACAGAGTCAATAAATTTTTCCCCATTCCTGTAGTTTGTGTGGTTATTTTGCATAAAATGTTTTATATTTAACCACTAAGTAAGATACATTCACTGTGACTATATTTCCTTGTGTGAAATTCTAGATCATCATGGTGGGTTGTTTTGGGGGGTTTGGGGTTTGTTTGCTTTTTTTTTTTTTAATTCAGTGCTATAAAAACCTGAAAAAGAGAAAATATTATTTATTTTTTTTTATGGAAATACTTTTGAAGCTTCAACTACAGCAAGTCTGTGACATTGTTAAGTAAGAATTAAATAAATGTGCCATCTCTCTGCACCGTGAAACACAGAATTCCCAGAGGGGAGTTTCAACTAGATCACTATCAAATCTTGGAGAATGTTCATTGATGATGTGAGAATTGTTATTCACAGGCTCTTTCAGCAGATCTCATCACTCTAGAATTTTAAAATCCTCATTTATGTCAGCAGGTCATTGAAGTAAAACTACATTTCTTAGGAAAGAGGTGATATATACAATAAAGTGGATGAATACATTTCACTGAAGACTAATCAAACTTTTATGGTGTCATCTTTTTTTATATTGAGGCATTTCTGTAGATTATGAAGGCTAAAGTCATTCTTCTTAAGTCATGATAAATACAGACAGTTTACAATATCTGTACCAAGATCTCCTACTAAATTTTTTAGGGAAGAACATCAAACAATCCAGTAAAAGCAATTTTTACAGTTTCACTTCTAAATGTTATGATTGCTTGTGTACTGCAATAGAAACCAGAATTCCTTTTTGACTGCTGGAATTTCTTGTGCTAGTCAATATATAAATAATGTAAGATGAGACAGCATCTAACATAGTTTTCCCACAATCACCACATTCACAAGCAGAAGAAATGATCAGAGGGCCATATCCTGATTGAATAGTTTAAAAGATTCTTTTTCATCATCTGAGATTGAATTTGTCTTTGTACATGGCCTTTTACGCTACTGCTGTGGAAGGTAGTACAGATAAAACCATAGAAAACTTTCAGGTGAAACTGTCACTTTAAAAAGAGCAGAAGTATACATATTCATATTAAATCACAGTGTTTCAGTTAAGGTAGTAGCTAACAGCACTACCAGTGCACATCTGGTCATGCCTAAAATAAAAAAGTAAAAAAAATAAAGAAAAAAAATTGATCTGTGCTTCCTTATGGACAAAAATTTACTTCATCTTCATCCTGGAGGTGAAAAATTCAATATTGTGTCATTGGCATTGTTGATTAGAGATAGAGGAGTTAGGTTAAGAAACCTAAGTGGAGGGCTTTGAAACTGTCAGTAAGGAAGGAGCAGGGTGGAAAGGTTTGGTGGAGGTTTGTAGGCTTAGATGGACATAATAGAAGCAGGGTGCAGTGGGGTAAAGATAATAGAACAAGAAGTCAGTCCAATATTTTAAGGGATTGTGGTGGCCAAAGGACTGTCAGATATCAACAGGGGTTTGAAGATCTGTGGTTCTGGGATGGAGTGACCCTACATCCTTATATCCTTACTTCCTTGACTGATGAACAAACACAAAGTTTAATGAGATTTCACAAGGACAGGTATAGGGTCTTGCATCTAGGGAGGAACAACTCCAGGTACCAGTATAGGTTGGGGACTGGCCTGTTGGAGAGCAGTGTAGGTGAGAGGGACCTGGGGGTCCTGGTGGACAGCAGGATGACCATGAGCCAGCAATGTGCCCTCATGGCCAGAAAGGCCAATGGCATCCTGGGGTGCATTAGAAGGGATGTGGTTAGTAGGTCAAGAGAGGTCCTTCTCACCCTCTACTCTGAGCTGGATACGGTGTCCAGTTCTGGGCCCCTTAGTTCCAGAAGGACATAGAACTCCTTGCAAGAGTCCAGCGCAGGGCCACCAGGAAGATGAAGGGAGTGAAACACCTTCCTTATGAGGAAAGGCTGAGTGAGCTGGGTCTCTTTAGCTTGGAGAAGGGGAGACTGAGATGTGACCTCATTAATGCTTATAAATATGAAAAGGGTAAGTGTCAGAAGGATAGAGCCAGTTTCTTTTCAGTGTTGACCAGTGATGGACAAGGGGCAATGGGTTCAAGTTGTGGAACAGAGAAAGTTCCATGTGAATGTAAGGAAAACCTTTTTCACTCTAAGGGTGACAGAACACTGGAACAGGCTTCCCAGAGAGGTTGTGGAGTCTCCTTCTCTGGAGACATTCAAGTCCAATCTGGACACGTTCTGGTGTGATTTAATGTAGATGATCCTTCTCAGGCAGTGGGGTTGGAGTTCATGATCTTTTGAGGTCCCTTCCAGCTCCTAACATTCTGTGATTCTGTGATCCTGCTTGCCAGCAATTGCTTTCTCCAGAAGTATTCCCTTTGTGCCCTTCTCTGACACCATTGTATCTACTTCCTAACTACTGCATCAGCTCCTTCTCAAGGTGCTGTTTCAGCAGGGAATTGCCTAATGTCTGCTACAGTTGTAATGATGGGAGAACTGAGAGAAATCTTTGTGAGTGTAAGGTCAAAGATCCAGGAGTCTCCAAGCCTCCTACTGCTTTCAGAGACTGAGATGATGAAGATGATTGCAGAGCATATATGCCTCCTCCCTAAACAGAAGGCTCTGCTCTCCAGAGACAAATCTCTCTTTCAGAGATGGTAGAAAATTATGCAGATGCCACAGAGGAAAAGGCCTTTCCGGAAGTGCATGCTGATCACAGAGCTTTGTTGGATAAAGCCAGCAGTTTGACTTTTTATACCTTTCCTGACCTGACCTGAAACCTGCAGAAGGTATCTTCTTCATGAATGTTGAGGATGAAGGTAGGCAGCAATTTTGGAACCTCAGTACCATAGTGATTGATCAAAAATCACGTATTCTTAAAAAAACAAACAAACAAACAAAAATTAATATAGGCATATCTAGATCACATTGCCATGTAAATTCATAGTGTCAACTAGAGAAATATTTAAACAGCAAGCAAAGATTTATTCTTTTGTCTGCAAATTGCTGGATTTTGAGTTTTTTTTAGCTTTAGATCACATCCATATATCATGTTTAAATCACATGTTATGACTATCCATTATTTTCTGAATAAGTTTTTTGTTTTACACATAACATATTGTAGGAATGTGTTCTGTACTTTGGATATGTTGCTTGTTAGTTGCTTGCTCTCACTTTCTGTCATATATTACACATTATATCATGGTTCCCTATTATGTTTTCCTCTTTCTCTTCCACCCTTTTCCCATGGATATCTTTTGCAGCCTTAGAAGTCCAGTGTTGTGGAGTTCTGTTGCATATACTTCTATTATGCAATATTCTGGAAAAAGAAAGCTCAGGAGAGACTTTTTTCCAGAAGAGGGCATACAAGAAAGATGGAGAGGGAATATTTACAAGGGCATGTATTCATAGAACAAGGGCCTTAGGTTGAAGAGTAGATTTACATTAGATATGAGGAAAACATTCTTCACTATGAGGGTGGTGAATCACTAACACAGGTTGCCCAGGGAAGCTGTGGCTACCCCTTCCCTGGAGGTGTTCGAGGCCAGGTTGGATGGGGCCTTGAGCAGCCTGGTCTAGTGAGAAGGGTCCCTGAGCATGGTAGGGGGGTTGGAACTGGATGATCTCTCAAGGTCCCTTCCAACTCCTAACAGAGTGTGTGTGCGTGTGTGTGTGTGTGTGTGTGTGTGTGCGTGTGTGTGTGCACGCGTGTCTCCTAAACCATGCTTTTTCTGTGTTTCTATGATTCTATGGTGTATACCTATTTATGTTCATATAGTTAATGAGAGGAATAGATAGAAATTGTGTGACCAGATCTGCATACAATATTCAACATCTAAGCATGTGTTAGATTTATGTAAATGCATATTATGCTTTTGTTTGATTCCTTGTCCAAGTATTTTTCATAATCTGTTTTACATAACACTGAAAAGAAGGAAGTTTTTTTTAAAGCAACATATTGTGCAACAATTTCTATGCCGACTGCACCTGTTCCACTGAAATGCCAGGATTCTTCAAAACTTCCACAAAAGTTTTTCCCTCTTGGAATGGGCAGCTAGTGTATTCTCCGTCTAGAGAGGATGTTTACACTTCAGTCTCTGAAGTTCATAATTATTTTACTAATCCTGTACCTGCATTCTTGTCTTTTCTCAAGGCCTAATAGTGGATTATTTAGTGAATTAACTAGCTCTCATACAAAAAAAAAAAAAGTTAGTTTTGAACAAAAATAAACCTATCAAGGCTACCAAGAAACCAAACCAAACCAATTTAACTTACTTAAACAGCTGATCTCTTAAGAATTTAGTCAATCTCAACCAGTCAGTATAGTAGGACTGAAACATTTTGTTGTGTTGGTCAGAGCACTACATGACTTCTTGGACTCAATGTGATCTTCTCTATCTGTAAGTAAGTGCTGCCTCTTAATGCATATTCAGGTTCTTTGTGGTACCAGTCTTCCCACTGTTATTCTAACTGGCTGTAAAACGTCAAATAAATTGACAACTTCATTAGTCCAGACTTGAGAACTTATGTTAATTACCCCTTCTGTGACTAAATTCCTGAAAATATCCCTGGTCTGAACCATTTAGGCAGGAATACAATAGGAAGCAAATAAACAAAAAAACATCTGTCATAAAGAATAATTATGTTACGGTCTCTGAATATTTCATGCTTCCAAAGTATCTGCAACTAAAAATTATAAATAGAGCAACTTGAAGTTAAGAGTTTTGAAAGCAGACAAAATTTCTGATCTAATCTAATCTTTGACTCACAGATGCGAGGCTCCTGGGTACCAAATGTGGCACTCAGAAGTACAGTAAGTACCAAAATTCACAATGAAAATCCTCAGAACATCCTGAGAAGAGATTGCAGACACATAAGATTGCCCTAGAAAAAATCTCAAGATACATGGCATGCTGCTACCATGAGTGGCCAGGACTGTTGCCATCTTGGCTTGGCTGAGCTACTTACTATACACTTGTCTGACACTGAGTACCATTATTTATCTGCATAGTTATGCTTTGCTTATGCTTTTTTTAAAATGAAAGTCTTCATTTAAAATGGGAGATATTAATACAGCTAAAGCACACAGATCAACAAGACATTCAGAAGCTATTGCTACTCTCATTAAAAATGTGGAAGCAAAGATTGAGAAAAGAAATATATAGTTATTCTTTATAAATATCACATCATATTTTTACTCAGAAATTGGGAGATATTGCTTCAAAATCCTTAGCCTATGGATGTTTAAACTCAGGTTTCCATCCCAAGTTTGAAGGCAGTGGCAAGGATTGACTGGTTAATTTAATAAATGCTTCTGAGGGACCTGTTTTGATTAAAAGTAAAGAATGCTATCCTCTTCATTCAATTTATAAAGCTTTCAAATGAAAACCAACAATCTATTTTTGTTTTCTGGTCATAAAGAATGAGTGTTAAGCTGGAGAAATATGTTCAAGAGAATTCCCACAGAAATAAAACAACAGCTGTCAGCATCGGTCATAAATTTGAAAAATCAATATTTCCCTCTTTTTCTCCTTAAATCTTTATACTTGCATAGTCTTCCTCTAATTCCTTCATCTAATAATGAAACATTTACTTTTCTCATTCTAAAAAGAATCTTGAGCAACCTGTATCTACACTATTTGTGTCCATGCCACTATTATGTAGAAATATAAGCTATTCCAAGAATTTGCACTTAACATTCTTATTTTGTTTCCTAGTCATCTACTACTAAATGCATTTAGTGTCACAATAGTGGGCTACAAGTCTGGTACAACTGTTCTTACAGTACCACAGGAAATACTTTTCATCTATCTGAAAGTATTTATTAATGTACTACTACTAGTACCTGAAGATTCATAGAAGCAAGAATGTATTTTTGTTTTGCTTTGGTTTTGAGGTTCTTTACATGTCGAAATTGAAAGTTTTGCTAAATTAGTAATTATCAATTATGTGGCAATTACAGGTGCATTCTATTATGTGAGAATTTATTTTATAAGTCTGCATCTACTGTAACTGTTCTAATTAATGAATTTTTCTCATCAGAGACAACAGGAATGTAAATTCTGCCTGAATGGATTGTGTCAGGATTTCCTCCACCCTTTAGTTTAATATTTAACCAGTACCATCACTGCAATCTCATCTCCCCAGAAACATCAATAAAGATTTCGGCTTGTCTGTATTAGTTGCTTTAATGTAGCCACATCATAGTCTAACAAACATTTTTCTCTTTTAACCATTGATGTGATGCACTTTGAGTTGGCAATCAGTGGCTTTATATTTACAAATTTGCAGTTAGAAATTAGTTGTTGGTTATGAGGAGCATCTGTTCTGCCTATATTTGGCATAGCTGTAATTGGGATAATATTTGCTAACCAAGGAAGACAGGGTAGATTACAGCAGAGAAATTCTGAGTCCATACTAGCTGTCAAACTGAGTTATAAACTCAGTTTTCAGTGTCATTGGTCTTTATATGAAATCTCCATCACTCAATAAAATCACTAAGGAATGCAATTAACCCAAGTAAAAATTATACTCTTATTCCCCTACCCTTTTTTAGCACCTTACATACAGTAGACGTATCCACAAAACAGGCAAGTTCACCTATAGTATGAAGGTTCAGAACTTAGCATATTGGTAGAAAGTAGCATTCACTTAATCTAAATTTAGGAACTCTGTATCTCTATACATTTACTGTACTCAAACATATTCATGGAGATAGTAGACATCGAACATCACTGTATGAGAACTTGGTTTTTGTGTATGAAGAAGTGTACACTAATAGCACCTTGCAAGGCAATAAATGCTTAGTTTGATCAGCTGAACTCAGCACTAGCTGTCTGAAATATCTTAATATGTGCGAAGTGTCTAATTTCTCATGATATAAGGTTCCTTATATATTATACTTCCATAAACTCCTTCACAACACATGCCACAATGACTTTTCAATTAAACATAATCAATTTTGTCTGATTACGTGATTGATGTCACTGAGTACTCCATAAAGGGTGGAAGGTAAGTAATGGGACTATATGTCATGCAGGTACACTAGGAAGAAATGAAGCTCTAGGTTACATGAGCACTGCCAAAGTAAATTATGAACATAAGAAAAGTTCCAGACCAGAAATTTTTATCTCTATTGCCTTTAGAGTATATCTGGAGTTGAGCAGGTGTTTACAGTTTCCTGTTGATAGCCCACCCTGGCACTGCCTAAAATGCTGTCATGTAGATACATGATAATTATGCCTTACAGGGATGATCCCACAGACAAGTAGTCAACCTAAGGCTGGTCCCGTCGAACTCACCAAAATACGTGGTGACTGACTAGCTAATCTTGGTGCTAACAGTGTAGACAGGACTGTAACAGAGTCTATAATAAAATGCATCATGCACATAATGTGTTTGTGCTGGACACAGTCCCACAAGGGCTAAATCAGAGTACTGGAATAAAAAAAAAAAACAAACCAAAACCAAAACCAAAACCAAAACCAAAACCAAAACAAAAACGAAAACAAAAACAAAAACAAAAAACCAACACAGTAGACAGGATGACAGGTTTCAGTTCAAAAGTTTTTTGAACATACTTGAACAGTTTCAGGCATATCCTGTTGACTCTCCCACTCTAGATGGCGTTCTACAACTTCTAAGTAAGGATGTCTTCTGCTTTGTTTAGTGCATTCACCTATATGTGGTGTGGAAAGATAAAGGGTGAATGTGAGGCTTCACATTCTATAAAAAGATGTGAGGCTTCACTTGCTATAGGTAACGATGAGATCACCTCTCAGTCTTCTGTTTTTCTCTAGGCTGAACAGCCCCAGCTCACTCAGCCTTTCCTCACAGGGGAGATGCTCCAGGCCCTTAATCATCTTTGTGGCCCTCAAATAGACTCTCTCCAGGAGATCCCTGTCTGTTTTGTACTGGGGAGCCCAGAACTGGACACAATACTCCAGGTGAGGCCTCACCAGGACAGAGTAGAGGAGGAGGATCACCTCCTTCAACCTGCTGGCTACTCTTAATGCACCCCAGGATTTCTAGTCCTAAGTTATGTACTCATAACATTACATCTAAATACAACAAAACCAAAAAAACCTTTTTCACCAAGTGACATGGTCCAGATCACATAACCCATTCTTTTTCTTCTCCTTCTATTTACCCTTTAAAGTGCATACCCACATTTATACTTTCTCAATATTAATAGTAACTGGAAAGCACCCTGCTCATTGCTGTGCCAAGGTGTTTTCTGGAGAACTGCTAAATGAAACAGTTCATTTCTTCCCAGAAGTTTGATAACAATTGAGCTAATGCTTTGAGTCAGCTTTCTGTAGCTACCTTGATTGTTCCAGTTACATACAAGTAATTCCAGATATATTTGATAACTTATCTATAGAAATGTGAATAATGCTTTATTTGAAATAAGGAAAAAAAACAGTTGAACTAGTGGTCATAACCAGTGTCCTGCATGTAATACTGTAGAAACAATAACGCTTTCTGAAGTTCAAATATCTGCAGGAGGCAAAAGATTGTGGTCAAGAAAAGGTACATGAAATCTGCTCAAGAATATGAATGAAATGGGTTGACAGTATCACTGTGAATTTCTAAATTTATTTTTAAGTGCATGAGTAGAAGTGCTGGCAAAGAAATAAATCATCATGAATAAATGCAAAAGCCAGGCAGTAACAGAAGAATACAAGGAATTGTAGGGGGAAACTGTTCCGGAATTTTATGTTGAAAAGCTATAGGAAATTAAAAAGTCCATTGAGTCATCTTGCATTGAGGAATAAAGAACTATACCTCTTTTATAAAAAAGCAAAACTGTAGCAGAAACTCCTAATTCAAGTTCATCAATTTCTTCTCCTAATAGAAACAATCATGTATGTTACCAGTTTCTCAGGTCATATGGG
>VXBZ01008493.1:95525-136913 GCA_013399135.1 Heliornis fulica
GGGGGGGGGCAATAAGGTGGAAAAAAACTTAATGGGTCAAGATAATAAAGACATTTCAACACAGCGGAAACAAAAGGGTGCACGCAGAAGTAAAAAAACAATCCAAAAGATTTATTCTCTACTGCCCATCAGCAGGTAATCTCCAGCCACTTCCCAAGAATCAGGGCTTCGGGCTAACAGTTGCTCTGGAAGACAAACCTCTTAAATTTCAAATGCCTCCCTCCACCCCTTCCTACTCCTTTCTCTTAACTTCTATTGCTAACCAGATGTCATATAGTATGGAATATCCCTTTGGTCTGTTTGGGTCAGCTGTCCTGGCCATGTCCCTTCACAAGATCTTGCCTCACCACTCTCTACTGGTGAGGGGGGTTGTTGCAGAGACAGCCTTGGTGTTGTGCTAACACTGCTCAGCAGCAGCCAAACCCCAGGTGTGTTACCAACACCTTTCTAGCTACCAAAACACAGCACAGCACTGTGAGAGCTGATACGGGGAAAATTAACTTCACCTCAGGCAGCAACACAGGAACTTCCTGTTCTGTAGCTTAGAAGCTATTTCAGAAAGAGCCTATGTGGTCTTCTTTGGAAAAGAAGGGAAAAACAAAAGTAAAAAATTCATAAGTATAGTTTTCTGAAGGGAGAAGTTTTGCCACAAAGTCTGATGAGAATGATATTTAAAAACACCTGCTTTTGTGTGTTTTATATATATATAACAGACACTAAGGAAAAAGAAAATAACAGATGCTTGATAGTCCAACAGCTATAAACCACATTTCCTTTTGGCATTGGGAACTCATTTTAATAATTAAAGTCCTCCCAAATGCTCAGAAGCCATGGAAATTGCTATTATTATATGCCTGCTCACATTACTTTAGAAAAAAACACAATTGGTCTAAATTACTGACTTGCTAAATTTCCAAAGGGCGTTTCTAAGTATATGTTACTGTGACTATAATTTTACAAAACTACCATTAGAATTATTAATTGCAATTAAAAAATAAAATAATCAAAATACATAATAATCAATCTCTACTTAATGTAACTTCAAATATAGTAACAGTTTCAAAATTAAATTGCACTCGTGAGGGGTACATGAAAGATTTACATGACCTAGATGCTTGGGGTACTAAAGGGTTCTATTCCAGGCTTATATTTGTATGTTCTTCTTGGTCAAAAATAAATGAATATAAAGAATACAAGCCAGTAGCCTAAACAGAATCTTGAAGTGTCATGTCAGCTGTTCCGAGATATCCAAGAATAAGAAACTGCTAAATGTAATACAGAATCCTTGGAAAATCTGTGGAGAAACGGCTAGTGACTCCTTGGGATACTTATGGTCATTCCAAATGGTAATGTGTTGGGACAAAGGAAATGAAATCTATTTCTCTCCTACTTGCTCCACTTGTATAATTTCCCTTCATTTTTGAAATTGGAGGATGAAATATAACTGTTGATCTGTAGGATTTAGGCTTTAGACATGTTTAGATAGAATCTGATATTTCATGTGTTTATGTCAAGAACTCATATTTTTCATTGTACTGTTAGAATGTTGTGAATATCACTTTTTATCTGGATCTAAAGAAAAGGAGTCTTTGTGAATATTTACATCATAAAAGAACTATGCACCACACTAGATTTCAAACCCAGAACAATTTTATTTGAATTATTGCAGGGTAAAGATGAACAATAAGCTTTTGAGCTGTCAGAATGCAGATAGGTTGGAGTTGTGGGAAGTAAATAAGAAAATTTTGGCAGAAATATTAAAATACTCGCATATACAAGTATTCTGTTTCAGCTATCTAGACAATTAAATGCATTTTCATTTTCCGCCAGCATGAAACTGAAATTTACCATAAAGCAAATAATTCCTCACAGGACATGGAGGCATGTAAGGTATTTGCTTGACTTCGGGAAAAGCTAAACTTAATTTTTGCTTTAAGTAACTTAGTGTAGACATTAAAATTTTGCTCACTCTTGAGATGATTAACTGAACCACTAAGCCTGTGGCTATTCTATGGAATGGCCTTCTATAATTAATAATTTTACCCCGAAGCCTAGAAAGTTTTATCATAGCTAGTATTTGCCATGAAAACTTTTGACTTCCATGAAGAAGTATGTATCTTGGCAGGAAAAAAAAAATCTTAACAAGCTAAAGTGGAAAAAGGTTAGAAGAAAGGTGAAAGAAATCTCTGGCAACAGTTATTAGCAAGTGAGAAGAAATGAGTATATGAGCAAAACATCAGAAATATTTCCTGAGTGATGCTTCTGTACATTTTGGAACAATTAGACTTTTGGTGTAATACAGCTCTATTATTCCCACTGGCTAACAAACTGCAGAAGATCGACACCAACTGTGACCAGGCTGAGAGACCTCAATTATCACAGTTCTACATGACTAAGCTAAAGGTAAGAACCACCCCCGCCAGAGGAACAGATGATGTTCCCATGATGTTCTTATCAAATGGGGTCTGATGAGAGCGCTTCCTCTGTGTAAGAACTGTACTTTGGATTCTGCAGACAATGGATCCTTTATGGAGGTTAGACGTTGTTTTATGGAAGTGAAGAGTTGACTGTTGCTGAGCATGGAGAATGTAGCAACCTGCTGAGACAATTTAATAAGTGCCACAAGATAAAGTCTCATAACTGAGTTGGGTAACAATGTTCCTAGGAAATACAAGCAATATTTCTGCGGGACATCAAAAAAGGTATTTTCTAAGCTCTGAGCTTTCTTATGTTTGTATATAAAATGAACAAACAACAGAAGGAGAAGTCCAAAACTGCCTATGAAAAGAAATTTGAATTACCGCATTCTCACTCTCTATACAGACCCTCACTATGTTAAAGAGGAGTCTCACTTGAAAACATACACAAACATGCACTACATATTAGCTTGGCTTATTAATTTGGGATTTTCAAAATTCAATTAATTATGTAATTATTCCCTGCTCCTTTTCCTGTTCTGGAGTGTGGATATGGGGTTTTGTTGGAGGGGTGGGGGGAGTGGGGGAGGGTAAGATGTTTTGGTTTGGGGTTTTTTCCATTTTTATATTGGCACTATGCTTACAAGTGAAAACCTATTTAAGCATATGACATACATTCATATAAACATGCATACTTATACTTTAGGGAAACAGAGATTTCCCCCAGTGTCCTGATGAAAACTTGGTAGTGTCTGTTAAGTGTTACAGGAATTCCAGGCTTCTAGTTGCTGAAGTAGCTTCTTTTGTCTTTAATTCAACCAATCCTTTTATCCAGGAAATATCCTTAACTTGTTATAGCTATCAACATTAACTAGATCACCTGAAATAGTACTAGTGATAACTCTACAGGATTTCCAGCCCATTAAAAAGCATAAGATAGGTGTAGAAAACTAATTCAAAGCTAGAGATGAAAATGGTCATGTATAAGCATTGGCAAGGCATACATTCAGCTTTGTCAAATTATAATATATATACAATTCGTATTTTTTAAACTTTTTAAACTATTTTAAAGAATTTATTTATGAATAAATGTGCTCAACAACTTGAAAGATTAATTTGTAGGTAAACAAGAAGTAAAGGAAAAGTAATCAATCTGAGATTGTTTTAGTAGTACTGAAGAAATTATTAATGAAACAACTTTCTATAGTATTAAACCTTTTCACTAAGTGTTGTATAAATATAATAAACACTTTTGATATGAAAATTACTAGCATCAGCCTCATGGATGATAACAGTGTTGCAAGGGCATATCAAAACCCAATTATATATGAAATTGACATCCCACGATGCTTCCAAATAACATTTTTTTCCACATTTACTAAATTCTTAGTGTGTCAAAGATGTAAAGAGTATACTTGCCATCAAAATTGGGAATGACATGAGGCATCCTTATTTATCCATTATAGTTACTCAGCAGTATGTCTGTATAGAAATTTACTCTACAGAGCTGAAGGAAGGGAACCTAATCACAATGGCTGATTGAAGAAATGTATAGTTTAAGGAAGGGAATATGGCCACTGTTTCCCACAGATAAAGGAGCTAAGATTTTTAGCTACAGTGCTCTGAAAACTCATAAGAAAATACTTGCATCATCCATTCCATTACCTACTGTAACCTGAACCAAGGAACTTGTTAATCGGGTGAACTGTTCTACCAAAATAATAAAGGGTTTTAGCTTTACTATGCCTTCACACTTTCTTTTTTTTTCAAAGTTTCTGCTATTAGCAATCTGTGACAGATAACAGGTGAGAATGACAAATGGATAATAAGAGAGATAAGTATGTTCTTATCACTTCTATTCTACTCAGCCATCTTTGATGCTTTTGTCAGAGGAAACTTGAATTGAGCTCACAGAACTGACACTGCAAGTTTAGTTGTTCTATAAAACCTAATCAGCTATCTTTGAACTGCTGACTGGAGTAGAGTTTTCTCATTTTCACCTATTTATGCAAAAGCAGAAAGAACTTGAAATTCACTTGAAATTGTGGAACTTTTGAAATCAACAGGAAAAAGGTTCTATCCTCACAGGTCCTGTATAAGCATCTAAGGGAATTAAATTAAGATTTTGGAGTATATAACACTTGCTTTTCTTTTTTAAGGACAGAAAAAGATATACTAAATAGAGTTCTTCTTCCTTAATATATAGAAAAAAAGTAGAACCAGAGTAGGTATCTGAAAGAAGGAAAGAATGAGGGTAACAGCATAAACAGTAACAAGTTTGAAGTTAATAACATCTCCTCAAATATAGTACTAAAAACAAAACAAAAAAACCAAAATATCCTGAAACGGGTACTCAGATAATAGGCAATGTACTAGCATTCAATGAGTTTTTACCAAGCAGGAGGTCTGAAGAACTACTTCATTATTTAAAAGATTTGTGACAAATTCTGCTAGAAAGTGCTAAATTTTTAAAACCTATTTTCAAATGAACTCCCATACTAAAAAAACAGATTTACTTGTAAATTCTAAGACAATTCTATGCATACTCAGAATCTCAAACAGTAAGTGCTGGTTGAAAATGATAGTTTCAGGGAGTATAAGGTGTACTTCAAACACACCAAGTATATTCCTACCTTAAGTGCAAAACTGCCTTCATCTTGAGCTACTGTCAGTGCCTTTCTGCTCTCCTTTCTTTGTTTCATTGATTGGGAACAGGCACAAATGAGAAGTAGAAGAGAACAAAAACCAAATACTTTGATTTACATTTTTTTAAATAGATCCTATTGTAAAAGTAGGTATTGTGAAATCTATTTCACATAAAGTGTTTCATAGAACCAGGTATTTTCCCTTCTGAACAAATTCAGATGAAAAAATAAGAGGATCCATAACGTATGTATCTATTGCATTCCAACCCATATGTTAATTCTGGTAGTATCCAGTAAAGAATGCTTAGAGAAAAAGAAATAGATGACATATAGAACTCTGTTACTCTGGAAAGTATTCCTTTTCTTGTTAAAAGGAAAAGAAATTTAAAATTGATTCTTTATGGCTATCTTCACAATATTTAATTTTCTTATTTTTATTGTACCTTCTATTCTTCTTCTTTTTCAGTTACATGCAAAAACTATATGGGTGGTAAATTGACCCAACATAGGCACATAATTTTATTCAGAGTTAAGTTCTTTCCAATCACATTTAAACAGCCCACTCCCACTCCCACAGGCCTTCATCCTTTCTTCTCACCAGTTAACTGTCATCTAAGAGAAGTATAATTAACAGATCGCTATGAAGACAGTGCACATCACAGAGAGTAAAATGCTTAGGAATAAATAGGAATTGTGCCATATCTGATGTTCAGCCCACGTATATAGAGATTGTATTACTGGGTTAGCTATACTGCAGAATGATAAACATTTTGTTTCATAACTGGGGAACAGATAAGAAAAAATCATTGCTGTAGTCCTCCAGGGATGCCTCAGGCTAGATAAATCACTTTAAGACTGACAAAGACATTCACATCTACAGTGACCAAAATGGAAATACTGCCATTAATGCACCCTTCCTGACCTTAAATAATAAAAAGAATGAAATGGTAGTGTATATCATGACTCAGAATAGGTATTGTGTACAAGTAATGGTTTATTACTGTCCTGGTTTTCTTTAGAAGGAAAGATTCAGAGATACAATGGCTGTTCTAATGCATCTTACAATGAGAAAGGAAAAACAAACACTTGGCAATATTTGCAGAATTACATGGAAAAAAAACCCAACTTTCAAAGTTTTCCACGTGGAGTCACCAAAGCCTTTAGAGAAAGTTTCCATGACATACTGAAGACATAAAGACTGAGTGGAATACTTTGTATATTACGAAAGCACTTTGTGTGCAAAGTAGGGATGTTTAACTGTTGATGTTTAACTGTTCTAGAAAGACAGATTTCTTAACAGAATCTCTGTGTTTGTGCTCTGATTAACATGGACTAATTTAGTCACAGGAAAGGTGTTCTTCCTGTGCTTAATCATCAGTTTATGTTTCAATTAGCAAGTCTCTATGACATATATATACTGTAATAACTTCTGTAGTGCACAGAATGGATATATGTCACCATCCGCTTTTTTTTAGTAAGTTGAAAAAAAAAAGAAATAAACAGCTTTTAAATACTGAGTACATTTAGTTTTAAAAGACACAGTTCTCATTTTTACCAAATAACAGATGGAGACTGGACAGTGAAAGAATAAAAACTCTGCTTCTCTGTGCTATGTGCCTGTTAAAACAGGTAGTGCATCTCTGTTATCTAACTGAAGTAGTTATATGCCATCTTAGGTGTTTTTACCATAACATTGTATTCTAATACATAGGTTGGGTTTGTCCACCTCCACATCCTCCTCTTAACCTGTAAAGTTAAAGAGGAACTATCACAGCTGAACAAATGCAGCCTCTTGGGGATGTAAATAGATACTTAATTTCTCATTATCTCTTTATTTTCCTAACCTGATGGATTTTGCCCATGCATGCATGGTAGTGGGAAATGAGAAAGACCTTTCCGAGTCTGTTTAATGCTTCATTTGATATACAGCAAACTTAAGCACAAAACAGAATTTAATTAAACAGGGCTAAACATTACTTACCATATAGCATATATGATTCTTTAAAAGATTTTGCCAAAGAGTCTGTATGGTTTGTAAATAAGTCCAAGACTTGATTCTTCAGGAATAACAATTTTCACCATACAGCAAGACATTCACACCACTTAGTACATTACAAACAAAAACAGAAGGCAGAAAAAAGCTCAAGGAAGTAGCTATACTAAGAAAACCATTTTCTTTTCTTAAAGTGATTGTCCAGACAAATTCCATCTCTGGTAATCAGCATATAATTCCTTCAGCAGGTGTTAGGTTATTTTCATTTGAAGATAAAGTTCAGGACAAGCCTATTAAAGTAGTCTAAATCTGCACTTCTAGACCAAAGGCATAGGGAACCTGGGAAAGGGACAAAGCCACAGTTTGATAGTATCAAAGAGAAATGTTTCTGAGAGAGTCCACAGATGATAATGTGCCTTCTTGGAATGTGCTTTTAAATTACTTTTGCTGTCACACTATTGGTATAAGGCAACAATCTTTGACAGACCTAGTAGCCCATTTACAGGAATTCCTTGGAACAAGGAGGCTATTAAACAATAAACTGTTCTTAAGACTACTCCACCTGTTAGAAATGTATATTGTTTGCAAAATGACTTACTATATGTAAAAAAAACTCATATGAAGTTACCTTAGAAAAGACATGAGGGATTTAGAAAAATATGCCATAATTCAATCTTTAATATTTCTTCTTTCTTGTTACTTGGCTCTTGAAGAAAGCATTGGACATTTGAACCCATATCCCTTCTGGACAAATACTTTAAATTATAACCTAAGTCATATTTTGTCAAAGAGAGGAAAAGAGGAAAAGTATTTCAGAAATGATGGTCAGAGGTTGACTAAATCGCTTGTAGCAATATGCTATAGTCTTTCAACAACTGTAAAAATAGCTTAGGGGATTGACTACAATCCCAAAATAGATAGTTTGAAAACTCTTTGAATCAGGTACCTGAAACCAGAATAAGCATCCTGTGTGAAAGCACCTCTTTGCCCCTTTCTGTGTCTTTAGAATGGAAGATAACTTGCTAGGAGGTCCTACCTATATGTGGTCAACTGACCCAAGGAGCTCATTTGAAGTCTGAGTTGCTACCAAACTCTGTCATCAAGATGCAATCTATGACTTCATAGACTTGGAAAAACAGAAACTACAATATTCCTGAGAAACAAAACCTGAATTTGCCAGAGTCCTCCTTTTTCTAGTCATATTCAAGGAGTGAAGATATCCTGACAGTTTTCAAAGAGATTTGGTGCATCATCATCATAAAGAAGGAAAGCCAACTTTACTCATCAATTATTTTATATGGGATGTTAATCCACAAGCTATTTCCGCCCCCCTCCCTCCCCCACCAGAAGGTAGAATTAAAATATTAAAAGAAAGTCAATGCTAGCAGTCAAGATTTTAAAATTGGTGTCATCCTGATCTCAATTGGGAAAAAATGAGTGGCAAAGTCTCCAATATTCCCAAGTATAGGAAAGCAAGGGTAAAGTTGTACCTGATGCATCTACCAGAGAAAAATTCATTTACTCATTTTGGGTCAACCGTAAAAGTAGACACTATGCAGAACCCACTCAGAGAAATAAATGGCCTAAACACAGCACTGACTTTTCAATACACATCTGAAAAATGTTTAACTAGCAGAATTATTTCTTCTTCATTGAACTCATTGCTGTTAGTTTTGTGCTTATTTTCCTTTTCAGAGGAAATAATCAGAAATAAATAGAATCTCAATACAGCAAAACCAAATGAATAAAGATTTATTTTTTTTAAAGTCAGCACATAATTAAGTGTCTTTAGCCCCTTTTTTCCTTCTAAACTTTTTGTGTTGCCTTTCTGTCTCTTAAGGTTTGGCTCAGGTCCTCTTTGCACACACCAATTCTCTCATAACTTCTTACAGGTGTCCACAACAATATTGTTTTTTCTTGAAAATACTATTGTTGTCCTCTACCTGTGCGTATTTCAGGGCTTTTTTGTTTCCCCTTGTATTGATACAGAATTTTCACACAGCCCTCAAATTTACCCTTTTTTATTTCCCTGAATTGTTACATTTTCATTCTTGTCAAGATTTGAAGATGCATTCATAATGTGGAATAGTTCTTAACTTACAGATATCTCTGTGATTCTCTTCCTCATTCGCTATAACAATCTCAAACTCTTACCTTCCTCGAGGCAACTATTGTACAAGAGTTCATAAAGGTGTGGAAAAGTAAATGCAAGAATAGAATGCATAGTGGTTTCATGGAAGGATTATTTGACATGTAGGAACTATAGTGATGCAGTATATTGGTAGATTTCAGGGATGACTCTATCTATAATGTTGCCTCGAACAATTTACATTGCAGAGGCAGAACAAGGCATGTGTATATCATGACATGCTGTACAGACAAGCAACAAAAGTAATTCTGAACTACAGAAATTCACTTTAATTCTTGGAACAGGGAGAAATCAAAAAAACAAGTATGATATGGTGAGAATTGAATAGGATTGTATGATAGTTCAGGAGGTTTCTGGCGGAAAACAGAGTCAGTTATGTGATCGGATTGGTTACTCAAGGACTTTATTCAGTCTGTATATTCAATTGTCTCCCTGTATTAAGAACCCCCTTCATCAAATAGAAAGTAACTTACAGTTATGACCATTGTTTATTGGAGCTGAACAGCTTTCAGAAACACCTGCTAAACTGTATTTTTTTTTTTATCTAGTTCTTCAGAGATTAATGTATGAGCACAATCTTTTATCTAGAACAGCCATAGAAAAGTGGTTTGTAGTAAGTGGCTGGGTTGTCCCAGTCCCCTTGTTTTTTAAAGTTTGATGCTTCAATGCATAAGCACTCCTGCAAGGTATTCTCTTTACCTTTGAGTTGTCAGTGAAGTTGAGAAATAAATCCATTCAAACCAAAAGGCATCAATAATAGGCAGGTTTTTTGTCTGAAAACAAGTAAAATATGTCATCTATTGTATTCCTAGTTTTGAAATGTCTTATTTTTGTGACATTTTAATTCACTTTTCTGGTCAAAAATGCTAGTCTACAGAAATGCTGTGAAAGGATCAGATGAGAAATTTGATCAGACTGATTTCTCTTAAGAAGTTTAATGGCCTAATGAGTAAGGTGCTCTAAAATGCTCTAAAAAATGCTCTAAAAATGCAGCAAATTGAAACCTGTGGACTTCAACATAGCACAAATAAATACAGTATAAAGAAGTTTAGAAGTCAATCCTAGTATTTCTGTGACTCTATTGCAAGATTTTGCTGACATATGCATTGAAACCAAATGCAATATCTCTCCTTAAACGTATGCATAGGATGGGATTAACCTTAATAACTTTAGACTTCTGCTATATATTTACCCATGTTAACTAATCATCTGGAATCCCTTAAGAATTCAAGAAAAGAAATAGAAAATTTCAGAGTGTACTTGACGTGACCTCTCTTTAACTTCTAACTCAAGAGTGGAAAAATTTCTCTCTGGAAAAAAATAATCTGTCTAGACTCATGACAAAACTAGAATGTTGCCCATAGTGGCTACATTTGGAATCCATTCTCTCCCACACAGATCCTCACCCTCAACAAAAACCTAACAGAAACCAGCACAAAAAATTATTTTTGTGTGAATTTTTGCAGATGTTTATTACTTTCTATATAACTGCAATTTAAATGTACATTAGATTTTTTTATATATATGTGCTATTCGATTCTGTTCTTCTATTCATGTTAAAAAATTTTATAGCAGAATTATGAATAAAGACCTACACATAAATGCTTATGCTAATCACTTTGTCATATAGACACATAGGAATCAAGACCAAACTAAATATGAGTATATAAAAAGTGACTCAAACTTTGAATCTGATCATATGAGACTTTCAGTGACCCCACTTATTTACAAATTCTGAAAGTTAGGCATTATATGTTTCAAGGGTGCAATAATTCTATGGCTTCACTTTCTAGTTCATTCAGAAGACTGATGAATAGACAGCACCAGGCTTGGAAATCTGTAGAAGCTTATTCACATCTCTTAAGTCTCTGGAACTTAATTCTTAAAACTCTATCACAAACATTTTTATTATACTGAAACTATTAGCACTGCACTTTTTATCCAGTGAGGTATAATTATTTTTTTTATTTCTCAGACACAAAAATCAAAACCAAACCAAAACAATCAACAAAAAAAAAAAAAAAAACCCAAAAATAATAACCCCAAAAGAAACTATGAAGAAATTATGCACAGGATGCTTAGAAAGTTTCATTACACTTATTTTGGAAGAAATGTCTGCATACACCTGAGCAATGCTTCACTTCAGAAAAAGAGTATTTTTCATCACACTTCATACAAGGGGATGTACGACGTGGGTTCATTGCTGAGTAGCACCCTGGAGATTCATAAATTTATTCAGCACCTACTGATTCAGTGGCATATCTGTATTAATATGAACCTGTTGTTGTGTGATTTAGAAATAAATTCTCTAATTAAAAATAATTACTAGGTAATGGCCCAGTAAAGAGTCAGATACACTAGACTTCATGTATTCAAGTAAAGAAATGTGTTGTCTGCTCCAGCTCTTTACACCCATAATGATATCATGTAATTTTATATTATATATAAATATAAATGTATATAAAGTAAAATAACAAATATACATTTTGTAATGCATATTTACATTTATAGTAATTGCTTTTATTACATTGTAATATAAAAAGAAATATCTAGAAAAGCAAGATAAACTCCAAAGAAATGTGAAAGACAAGTGTTACATTAAATATCCTGAGCCAGTAAGCATGGCAATGTCAGATGTCGTACAATATCTTGTTTTCTTCTCTGGAAATAGCTGATAGATAAACTTTAGAAGATAATTACTAGTCAGACTAAAATAAATTGATTGTGAAGTTTATTCTTTTTATATGTTAAGGTTAAGCTTAAGAAACCTCATTTGTTTATCGAATACATATCTCTCTTGGTTTTAGCAGGGATAGTGTTAGTTTTCTTTTTAAAAGCTAACATGGGGCTGTGTTTTGTATTTGTGCTGGAAACAGTGTTGATAACACAGGGATGTTTTTGTTACTGCTGAGCAGTGCTTAAATGTGTCAAAGCCTTTTCTGTTCCTCACACCAACTCACCAGTGAGTAGGCTTGGGATGCACAGAAATTTGTAAAGGTACAGATGAGACAGCTGGGCACAACTGACAAAAAAGATATTCCATACCATAAGATGTCACGCTCAGCATATAAATCTGGGGGAAGAATGAAGAGTGGAATGTTTGGAGTGATTACCTTTGTCTTCTCAAGTAACCACTATGTGCAATGGGGCCCTGCTCTCCTGGAGACGGCTGAACACCTACCTGCCGACTGGAAGCAGTGAATAAATTCTTTGTCTTGCTTTGCTAGTATGCATGGCTTTTATGTTACCTATTAAACTGTCTTTATCTCAACCCCTGAGTTTTGCTCTGTTTCCTCACCAGGGGGGGGCAGTGAGCAAGTGGCTGTGTGGTGCTTAGCTGCTGGCTGGGGTTAAACCAAGACACTATGAGTATGAAGTAACATTAATCCCCTATTTATGTCAATCAACTGGCAAAAAAAACCCAAACAAACAAACAAAAAAAAACAAACCTACTGAAGCTTTTTTCTCTCAGATCCACTAAAGGTTATATTATCCAAATCAATTTGAATCACACTTAATAGAAAATATAGTGACTAAAATAGATTCTATTGAATGGAAGTAATAGATTCTGTCGCACATGAGATCAAATGATTGTACACTGAAAGGTGGAAAAACTTTCTTTTTCTTGTTCTCAGTGATGTTTTTATTAATATGACACTAATTTCCAAAACATATTCCTGATACATTACAGTGTTAAAGCTCATTAAAGTAGCTTTTTAAAATCACACTTTTATGTAAACCTTGCTGCTTCTCAGAAATTAACTGGAACACCTTTAAATTAGGCTTTCACTTCATGTTATAGAACTTTAAAGCTCCTGCAAATAAAAATATAGGTTGAAAAATAGAAGTCTGTCAATGGAGAAAAAGATGCACTACTAAGGCACAAGTGATCTCATCAATAGCTTTAGGATGGGATGTGTCTGTCTTTCTAGAGATATTTTTACATCTGTTTTAGGAGGCATAGAAACTGAACTGTTTATATTTCAAGTACCTGGTGTTAGCATAGATAAAGGCAAGGATAATCGAACTGTTTTGAACATCATATTAGACTTTGGCTTTTACTTCTACTCATATCCCAGTCTTCTTAATTGTGACTGCTTACAAGTTACTCCTTCACCAAAGAGAGTGACCATGTTATTTCAGAAGAGCAGCAGTCTGCCTTACACTGGATCCAAGTTTAGGTGGCTTCCCACCAGATTAATTGTCTATGCAAGATTATACTGATGTTTTTTTAACGAGTCCTCATTCATAAGTCACAGTCCAGCTGTTTTTCACAGTAGGATGCCATATTACTGAAGAGCTATTACCAGGCTGGCACCTGCCCTCGTCACTTTACATCTTACAAAGTCATTTTGATTACAGTTACTTTCATTTATTTTTGAAGTGGTTTACATGCAGAAATTATATGCAGATGACCAGAAAGGTCTTCAGAATGCTCAGCTCAGTTCTAATCACAGTATGTAGGTCAAGGAACTATACATATGTAAAACTTGCAAATATTCAAAAATCCTTGCTATACACCAATAAATAACCAGTAAAACAGAGAAATTACTCTGAGCATTCATTAATATAACCTTTCATGAATTACTACTAATTAATAAGCAGCTGATTCACTTGAAAAATATTTTTATATGAACTCGAGCAGCTTGCAATCTTCATTTTCAAGCCCATATTTACAACAAAACAAAGATTTGTTTTTTTCCTAATCTCCACCTTTATATGAAAGTCAGAAGAATCTTGGGAGTTTTCTAAACCCTAACAATTATCTTTCTAGTTTATCACATTATGATTATTTTTTTAATGTACACACATGAAGTTATCCTTTTAATATCAGTAAACTAAGTTGTCCATCTCTTGTGCTATGAGACACACAGCATCTCTAACCAAATAGCCCTTCAGATTTATATCAGCCAGAATTCCAGGACTTATTGCTTGTACTTCAACATCAGACAAACAGACGAGGAAAAAAAATAAAATTTCTTAGCTTTCATATAGTTTGCAGGATCTGTGAGATTCATTCACCTGACATGTGAGACTTCTCCTAACCAGTTTGGATCTCTCACTGACTGAGGTCCAATGTTTCTTTACAAGGAAGATTACAAAGAGGAAGGAGGAAGCTGCACACTATGTGCTAACATCCAGTTAAGAATGTCATCCAATGCATCCCATATAGGACACCCACATTAAATAAATGTATTATGGGGCTGGATAATAACCCATTGTAATGCCTTATGGGGTCTGACAATAACCCATATACTCAATTTTCCGCACAAACATGAATTGACACCATGTTATTTTGCTATAAATACTTGAAAATAAGTGTATAAGAAATCATGTGCACAACACAGTATAAATCACAAAAGGAAGAATCTTACACTTCTTACAGCCCATTTTTATAAACAACAGACTCATAGAATCATTTAGGTTGGAAAGGACCTTTTAGATCATTGAGTCCAACCATTAACCTAGCACTGCTATGTCTACCACTAAACCATGTCCCTAAAAGCAACATCATTATGTCTTTTAAATACCTCCAGGGATAGTGACTCAATCACTTCCCTGGGCAGCCTGGTCCAATGTTTCGCAGCTCTTTTGATGACATTTTTCCTAATACCGAATCTATACTTACGCTGGCTCAACTTGGGGATATTTCCTCTTGTCCTATCACTTGTTACTTGGAAGAAGAGACCAATTCCCACCCCACTGCAAACTCCTTTCAGGCAACTATTGACTACAATAAGGTCTCCCCTCAGCTTCCTTTAATCCAGGCTAAAAAAACACAGTTCCCTCAGCTGCTCCTCATAAGACCTGTAAGTACTAAACACACTAAATATGTAAACACTTTAAATTGCTTGGTTTTTACAGTGCAATCATCTCAACCGTAGAGTTTTGTTTAACTTCACAGTGAACAGGAAATTGCAAGAGGATTTTTTTTTTATCATTATCTCATGTAATTTAGACAACAATTTCACTAACTCATTTACCACTGTTATTTTCTTTCAGTTTATAAGGAAAATAGTTTGACCTACAATACAGATTCTCTTGGTATTTTGTCAATTTTATTTTATGCCAGCAGCAGTCACTGATTTTAATTGAATGGAAACAACAGCTCTCATCCTCTGTGTCACATTGCTGGATTTTGTATCATTGAATTTCAATCTGGTTTCACTGGGACCTGCTGAATGTGGCTTACACCAACCTCTGAGTCTCCTTGCTACATTCCTTTCCAGGGCGGCATTGTTTGCCTTTTGTCTGGTTTCTGATTAAATTGACACCACTTTACCTTTTGTGACTCCTGTGTCATTTTCTGTTGACAGCATCTAGTAATGGTAACAGACCAGTGTCCTTGTGAAAGGGGCAGAAACCATTGATTGGCTGGGTGTATTAATGCAGGCTCTTTAAAAGTCATGCAGACGTGGCTTTGTGCTAACTGGCAGCTGAATGGGGGCTAGTGAGAGATGTTATTAACCACAGATAACAGTCAGCACCCTCTATTCACTAGCAATGTCACTTTGCACCATTTGAGGAACAGTTGGTACTGAAATTTGTTAAAGCAATTCTTTCCCTCCCTATACACATCCTGGACTGAAGCTATTTAAGGCAGAAGAGTGGAAATAGTGTTCTGATTAGACTGATGTTGGTAGGATGCTCATATAATTTCCAGGGAGCTGAAACACCTAATACAATCCATCTGCACTTTACAGCTAAAAATCTCTTTAGGACAAGATAGGCTGTGCTGACATGAGAGGCTAAATGTTTATCATAGATAGGGAATTTATAATTGCCTTTTCAGAAATGAATGATTAAAAGTAGTTACAAGAAGCACCAGGCTATATAAGTTGTGTTCATAAAACACAAGGGAGATATAATAGTTATGTCAAATCCTTCCACTATGATCCTTTAAAATGTGATAGAAAAATTAAATATCAAAGCCTGAAGGTTACAAACTTCACAAAGCATCTGTATTTAAAATTAAAGTCTAAGTGCAGATTGGGCTTCATGTCAGCTTGCATGTTGAATTTACTCAGCCTGACCTCTGCCCAGCAGACAAACAAAACAGTCAGACTTGGTTTTGTCCTATCTTCAAGATTTACATACCAATATCAGGGTGTTGTTTTTGTTGTTGTTGTTGTTGTTGTTGTTTTGGTTTTTTGTAGATTAAGGAATTTTCCAGGAATTAAAGTAGGTACTACAGTGCAAACTTTTTCTTCCTTTTGCCTAGTTTGCATTATCATGAATACCATAAACTGATTTCCATCAGTATTCTGAAAATATAACTGTCCTTATATTTTCATCAGAAACTGAGAATTTCACCCTGATTCTAAGTCACCCTGTGAAAAAAATGAAATGTTGACGGCAGGTCAAAATTTCTGACAAAAAATCGGGTATACTAGGTGATGCACAACACCACATCAAAGCCACTGTCTTCCTCATGATAGCTGTCTCACATCCAACCACCTCTTAAGCACTACTGGAGTAAATCCTGCCTGTCTCCATCCACACATTTCCTAATTATTTCAAGATTTCTAGAAATTGAAGGGAAATTCAAAGCCCTGCTGATTCTCCTAATACAAGTGGGACCCANCATACAAAGAAGTCCTGTCATATGATTAAGCCAAAAGATGGTATGTGTTGTATACTGTTTTGAGGATAACTACAATGCCACCTCCTGTGTCATTACACATGTACTATTCCACACAGTAGAATGGTACTCGCTTTATTGGGTGCCTTTCCTCACAACAGTTATTGTTTTGCTCCACTGTGGTACAGTGCTGCCTACTTAGGTTATTATTCACTGCCTATGGTTTCCAAAAAGATATTTCCCATTATGAATAATGTCATTAGTGGGTTGTTTGGTTTTAAGATTTTTTTTAAATAGCAAACAGAGAGTTCTTATATATATTAAGGAAAGAAATAAACCAAAAAGGAATATTTTGTCATTAGTATTCATATTCACCATGACAGAGGGGTTTTTGTCTTTTATCAAAAAAATATGTGGCAATATGCTGTGATTTTGTATATGAGTACATACATTATTACCAGAACACTATTACTAGAACACTATTGCACTGTTGAGCTCTTCTCAACAGTGGAGATTCTCAAATGAAAATTCACTGGTGAGTCTGTTGTCTTTACATGTGTGCCACAAATTAAAAAGTATTCATTTTAAGTAAACTACATTAATTAGGCCTTTGCATATTGACATTTTTTGCTGCTTTATTTTACATACCCCATCAGGTATCTAAAAATATATAGCCCAGTAATAAGGATCTTGCAATATTTTTTTTAATTTTTGGGTGACATAGACAAAATAGCATCTGGTTGGAGTCATAAATGATATAGATCTGTCAGACTAAGTCCTGATGGATAATTTTGTTGCTGTGTCTCCAACTCTGAAAGAACAGTGATGTGGATGACACTTGGAGGATGCTGTAATTAAACTCTCAGTCCATATGTGCAGAAGATTTCGTAATATTTTCAAGAATAGAATGCTTTCAGTATTTGTATATCTTTAATTTAGATTGTTAATGAACACATGATACTGTGTAATTTTCAAGAACACTTTGTAAGGAAGCTTCCTTCAGAATGTTTCAGTGAAACAGAAGGCAGCAGTATTGTACCTACTGCCTACAGTATTTAAAGGTTAACTTTTTTTTTTTTCCTTTTACAAGACCTATGTGCAGTCTGAAAGATGCTTCTTTTGTAACAATTAGTGGTAGTGCCAGAAAACAAAATAAGGCAGAAAGGGTGGGGGGTTTATCTTCCTGCTCAGGCATTAAATACTCTATAGCTGTGAAATGTGTAGTTAATGTGTAGTGAAACTACGATAGGGCTAGAGGCCAAAGAATTGTAAAGAAATAAAACAAGGGAAAAAAAAAGTTTACTGATTCAGTAGATTGCTGCATATCACTTTTTTTTTTAAATGAGAAATCATGTTTAAAAAGGTGTATTACTAATTTCAAGAACTGTAGCAAAAAATATTTTGTACTCATAAGTAAATTGACAGATAGAAATATATAAAGTCCTCAGAATGATAGAAAACTTTTTTGGACCTCAAATAAGAGTGAATATATTTTAAAAATTTCAATGAGCCTTTAAGGAAAAAATATAAATCAAGACTAGAAAGTAATATAAAAATATCACTATAAAGTAGTTCTGAGTAAAAAATGACAAATCCATTTTCCTAGAAAATTTTAAAGTGTCAGTATCTGTTTAATCCCATGTTAGGAAAACAAACAAGCAAAACCACCAATATCCTCCACAGCGTTCACCCTCCACACAACCCCAACAAAAAAATGAAAACCCCACAACAAAGCAACTCACCAAAAAAAACCCCCACAAAACTAGAAACACCAAAAACATACCGTTTTCTATCAGAAAAATATCATAGAATTGTAGAATCAATATTCAATACTATCAGTATAAGATGCTTTGTTATAAAACATTTGCCTGAGCTTCCTTTCTACATAAATTATTCAATCCCTTCTCCTATCTCACTCACCTGTGCTTTCAGTGTCCCAGGTAAATTTAAGTCATGCAGAGTACAGATATAATGTTAATTTTCATCTTTTTTTGCCTTGCATCTTACAAAGAAAATTAGGCAGTACTTGTTTTTCATTGAAAGTATCAAATTTCTGTTAAGTATTTCTGTTTCAAAAAATATATTTCAACAAATATGGTCTAAATTCTTTCACTGGTGAAGGAATAATCAAATGTGAAGTATTCTGTTGTTTTTCTTTTAGTAAAATAGATTCATTAAAAAAAAAAGAGAGAGAGAGATTCTTCTATTAGAGGAAAAATACATTTTTAATGAGAAAATTAGATTCAATAGAGCTGTTTTGATGAGAAAAAAAGTGTTGGTCAAGGATCTTTCAAAAAAATCACAAATCTATTTTACCAGTCCTAAATACTTTGTCCGTAAGTTAATGCATACCTGAATGTTTGTTTGTAATTCAGTATTTGATAGTCAACATGGTTGTGAACTGTTTAGAGGCCTATGATGATTTTTGCCAACCTCACTAACCCATCTGTCCTCACTACTTCTGTGTGCTCAGTGGCACTCCAAACCTTGGCTGCTGCTTAACGTTGCAGCTGCTTTTGAGTTTCTTACAAGCTGAAGTTCCCTGCGCAGCTGCTAGTGTCATCATTTGGGTGCCACCAGCTCTTGCCGTCTTTCGTAGCTGATCACTTCCACTACATGATTCAGTGAAGGGAAGGAGGAGGTAATGGGAAAGAAAATTATTGTCTTAAGACTGGGAGCTACAACCATCACTGATTTGTCCTTTTGTATTTTCTTACTTAACAAAAGGCCACACAACTAATGAGAAACTAGAGCATATAATGCAACGCCCCATCCCTGGGGATATTAGGGTCCATCCCTGGAGATATTCAAGGTCAGTCTTGATGGGATTCTGAGCAATCTGATATAGTGAAGATGTCCCTGCTTACTGCAAGGGGGGGTTGGAATAGATGACCATTAAAGTTCCCTTCCAACCTAATGCATTCTATGAATTCTATATGGACATGAATTCTGTAAGGACAATCTACTGGAAATTATGTCTCTAATATTTAAAACTGTAATTAAAAATAGAGGTGTTTCTGAAAAAATTTAAAAATCCATAAGTACTCCACCACTAAAATTTTTTACATCAGTTCCCAAAACTGATTTAAACTGGGCTTTTTTATTGCTTTTTTGCTTCATATTTTGGGAAAGTATTCCACTGACATCTCACTATTTTTCCTACACTACATTTGACCAGGTTTTAATACCCTCTGTAAAGTCAAAATACTTATATTTTTTCAGGTATGTTGTATTGCAGTAAGTCAGTAGAACCTGAAATTAAGCTTTAAAAATCCCCCAAAATAACAACTGTTTTCAGTTTTGTCCTCAGGATATTTGGGATTTGTTTAACTAAATCACAACATGTCAAGAGGTGGGAGGGTTGTGTTAAAAAAACAACATGGAAGAAAAAGGAATTGAAGAATTCAACATCAGGTTTAAGCATCCTATGGGTATTCACATAAATATGAGACTTCATGAAATGCTGCTGTAGTTCATAAAATTATAAGTTTAGAAGGGACCCCAAAAGACAAGGTCTAATATCGAGTAGATGTTGTCACTACTGACACGTCTGCCTGCTTTTCAGTTAAAGATACTAAAAATTTTCTGCAATAATCAATTCCTGGTTTTTATCATTTAAATTGCATGTGTGTGTGTGTGTGTGTGTGTGCGTGTTCCTACTGTTTAGTTTTCCTTGGTGCAGTTAAATTTCATTACTTCTCAGATTATGCTGTTTTGAACAAAGAAAATTCCTGTTTTCTGTTTTATGGATGCCTTTTCATGCATATGAAAGTGTTTACTGCATTCACTCTTCAGCCTTCCTTTTCTCTTTTTGAACTGCACATGCCAATCTATTCAGGGCTTCTTCACTTGATCCTGTAGACCAAACTCTTCATGTTTAATTCTTCCTTTTAACTGTTTCCTGGTTTCACAAAGATTTCTATAGTATTTCAAGAAATGTGGTGCCCAAAACTGGAAGTAGTATTCCTAGTGAGTTTGTACAGCACTGAGCAGAGTAGAAAGATTGTTTCATACCTTTCAGGTTATAGTTCCTAGATATTATGCTTGCATTTTTTTATTGTCTTGCCCAATTTTATGATGACTTTACTAAAATCATGGTCTGTTACCTTTATTACTCCTTTGTTTACAATTCCTCCATAATTTTATAAATAGAAATTGGTTCATTCCCAATAAATGCATATTGGCTGTAATTAGTACTGTTTTCTTATAGGTGTCTCCAAATATTTCAGTATATATCCTGGGTGTCAAAGTTAAGGTTACAGGCGCATAATACCCTATTTTTCTCTTTTTGAAGAGGAGACCAACACTTCTTTCCTCCAGTCTTTTGAAAGAAGATAATGTATTTTCAAAAAGACTTTGTGAGTTCTCAAGAGTAATTGATAATAGTTCTCAGATTCCACCAGCTCATACTTTAAAAGTGTGGGCTAAAACTTATTAGTCCCAGAAAATCTGAAAACCTGTCATTTGTAAAAGTTCTCTCTAACCTGTTCTTCCTCATTCAAGCATGAGATCTGATCTTCTGCTGATGTTGTTGAGAGACTGCATTAACCACATGATAATAGATGATCATTTTGTTAAACTAAAAATTTTGTTAAATAGAAGCCCCCACGAATTACCAGTCAAATCTCTGTTACTGAATAAAACAGGGCATGAAGCACCTCTTGCTCATTTTGGTACCATCATTTGGTACTGGTTTGTCTTGCTAGACCTCATACTGCTTAAGGCAATACAAAGGCACAATTCAGTAATTTGAACTATATTAGATTTTGTTCCCTCAGCTTTCTACAGTTCCCCAAAACCATTGCAGTGAGCTTTACACTGCCCATCCTCACTACATACCTTCACCTCATACACTCTAGCCAATAGTGAACATCTTCAGACATGTTAGTCCAGTCTCAGGCATGGGAACACAATTTTTTATGCTTACAAACTGCCAGAGAATCCCCCGGCAGGTTTTTGGCACATGCCAGCTGTCACTGGTCATTCATGAGCACAGTAACTTTGCTGGAGCCACTTCCAATAGAGAATTTGCCTTCCAACAGGTTTGAAAGTTCAGTTTGCAAGCTACACATAAGCTACATGGTGTTAGTTGGCATCACTTCCAGGAAATGTTCCTGAACAATATTACTTTGATGGTGTAGACACAATGTCAGCTTCCCACTGGACCAGTCTCCATATTATACTAGGTCTAGAGCTAAGGATTGTGTATTGCTTATGTGGCCAGACTGTCCATGAAAACCAGAGAACAGTTGCCAGCTCATTTCAGTTAGCAGTTTGGGGTTTTTTTATTTTATTTTTATTCTGTGTTTCCATAATTATTTTTGTATCAATAAGACAGGTTCCCTTTTAAAATGTTTTCTTCTTTTGTTTGAGATCAGTGAAAACTATGCAATTTAACCAGGCTTATCACTTCTAACACTTCAAGGTTTCTTCCACAAGGTGACACAGCTTCTGGGAACTCTTTCATACAAATTCATGTTTCTCCAAAAGCCTGCTCTCCTGTTTCAGTTCCAATGCATTTCCTCTTTCCTATTCTGAAGATTATGAATGCAATCACTTTACACTTCATGTCTTGCGAGCCAAGTCCCACCTCGATATTCCCAATCAGTTCTTCTTTATTAATTAGAATAAAATCTATTAATTAGAACCACATCCTCAAGATGTTTTCTACACCTTCTGTACGACTAAATCGTTACAAATGTCTTCAAGAATATGTGGATCAGTATGGCCAGGGGATTAATCTTACCCAGATGTTGAAATCAACAATGCAGACTAAGAAATCTGACTGTGTCATTCAGAGATTCGATTATAGTCAGTGGAGAAAAAAGAAGCACTTGGACTACATAATTCACCTGCTGCATACCAAGTGAAGGCTGCTGTTATTTATCAGTCAGGCCAATCAACTGAGGAAATAGTTTTGGTTGAGGGAATAGTTTTGATCCACTCACCAACTGGATCTTAAAGAACTACAGCTGGTCTCATCATATAATGTGCTTTTAACTGATGTGGCTTTTCACTAAATAAGTTACTGTATACTGATCACTGGAAAACAATGAAACAATTTAGATTTTTCGTCTTACTGTATCATATAACAACATTAATTTAGCTGATTTCACAGAATCACAGAATGGTCAGGGTTGGAAGGGACCTCTGGAGATCACCCAATCTGACCACCCTTCCAGAGCAGAAACACCTAGAGCAGACTACACAGGACAGCATCCATATGGGTTTTTAATATCTCCAGATATGGAGACTCCACAGCCTCTCTGGGAAGATTGCCCAAGTGCTCTGCCATCTTCACATTAAAAATGTTTCTCCTCAAGTTTAGGTGGAACTTCCTATATTCAAGTTTACACCCATTGCTTCTTGTCCTGTCACCAGGCACCACTGAAAAGACCAACCCCATCCTCCTGACACCGACCCCTTCAGTATTTATAAGCATAAATACTTAGTCTTCTCTCATCTAGGCAAAAAGGTTCCAAGTACCTCATCCTCTCCTCATAAAAGAGAGATATTCTAGACCCCAAATCATCTCTGCATCTCCTTTTTGTACCCTCTCCAGTAGCTCCCTGTCCTTTATGAACCATGAAGCCCAGAACTGCACACAATGTTCGCTTTTAAGTCCTGTTGTGCACAGTCACCAATCATTATTAAGTTAGTTCAAATTTATATATTCACCTAAAATTTTAACACTGATGGTGTTCTGGTTCTCTCCTATGTTATACCAGAATGTTAAAGACTTTCTAGTTGCAATGTTTCTGGAAATGGTTTGCCAGTTTTGTAAACAGCTAAGATTTCTCTTGTTCTTAGAGTCTATATTGGAAAGTTGTAATTTATTTTTGTTTAAGAAAATGCCAATTATGTAAACAGGCAACATGAGCAATTAACCAAGAGGGCTTTAACTGTTATTTTTAAAACTGTTTGTCAATGAATTTACCACCCACCGCCTGCTCTGTGGGTGTATCTGCACACACAAGGTATCTTTCAGGGCTGTTCAAATTCTGCCTGTAAGATAACATGGGAATATTATTTTTCCTTACTTGTTATCTTATTTTCCCAATCTATACATCAAAATAGTTCCCATTATAATAGTATCAGTTTTGTGTATTCAGTAACTTTTGGCTATTTTCTTTCTATAGAAGTGGATCTGCACTACTCTGTCTAGATTTACTGTACATATTTGATCTATTACATAATATTACCCGGTCTTACAATCCTCTGCTATATGTGATACTCTTCTAAAATAGTAAGATTTAGTATAGAACCACAGAACAGTTTGGGTTGCAAGGGACCTCAAAGGTCCAAATCCCCTGAGGCAGGCATGGACACCCTTCACTAGACCAGGTTACCCAAAGCCCCATCCAACCTGGCCTTGAACACTTCCAGGGAGGTGGCAGCCACAGCTTCTCTGGGCAGCCTGTTCCAGTGACTCACCACCCTCACAGTAAAGAGTTGCTTCCTAATAGCTAAAGCAAATCTACCCCCTTTCAGCTTAAGGCCATTATTCATTGTGTCACTATACTACCTGATAAAAACTCCTTCTCCATTTTTCTTGTAAGGCCCCTTTCAGGTACTGTAAGTCTGATTTAAGGTCTTGCCTGAGCTTTCTCTTCTCCAGGCTGAACAAGTCCAACTCTTTCAGCCTGTCTTGATAGGAGAGGTGCTCCAGCACTCTGACCATCTTTGTGGACTTTCTCTTGAATCACTCCAACATGTCCATGCTTTTGTACTGAAGGTCCCAGAGCTGGATGCAGTACTCCAGGTAGGAACTCACAAGAGCAGAGTAGAGGAATAAAATCACCTTCCTCCATGTGCTAATCATAAGTAGTAACTTAATGTCACTCCAGTATTTCAAGTTCCACCATAACGTAATAGCTGCTGGCATTTTTATAGGCTGCTAATTATTTTTATTAAAAGAGATAATGATAAGTGAGTCTTAAAGAAGAATTTCTGAGTAAAATAAAAGTTACTCTAAAAACACAAAAGGACAGACCTATATCAGTAAAGTCAAGATAGATTTTATTTTGATAAAAACTAATTGCCGAAACCACTGAATGAGATCTTATGGCCCAAGTTCTACAGGAGGTCACACTAAATGACCATAACATTCATGAATCTACAAAAATAGAAGTTGTTGCCTTTCACATAATACTTTTTAGCTTCTTAAAAATACATTTTATTCCACAGTTTAGCCTTTCATTTTGCACTGAAAGCTTTTTCTCTTCATGCATTAAGAAGTGACACATTTTTTCTTATACCTTTTATCTTTGGGTATACCATTACTGTTAAGTACAAGAAGGGTAGTTTGTCAGTTCATGTACTGGACTGCTGATTGGCCACCCTGCTTTGTCACCTAGGTGGGGTGACTTGGGTCAGCTGCCAGACACCCACCCAGCTGCTCTCTCACTCTCCACCTCTTCAACATGACAAGTGGAGAAAATAAAGTGAAAAAGTTCATAGGTCAAGATAAAGGAAAGGAGATCTCACGCTAGTTACTGTAACAGGCAAAAGAGATTCAAATCAGGGAATATTAATTTAATTTATTGTTAATTTAAAACAGAATAGAATGGTAAGAAACAAAGATAAAAACTAAAACACTTTCTCCCACACACACCTTCTTCCCAGATTCAGTTTTACTTTTTTATTCCTCCTCAGTCTTCTTCTTCCCCCTCCTAAATAGCACGCAGGAGATGGGGAATGAGCAGTTGTCCGTAACAGTTTCTCTCTACTGTTCCTTCCTCCTCACACATTTCCCCAGCTCCAGACTTTGCAATGGGCCGCAGCTGACTTAAAGGCATATTCATCTACTGCAACGTTGGGGTACTTGTTGGGGCCCGAGCAGCTTTGTCTGAGATATACTTGGTGTGGGCAGTCAGGCAGCAGTAACCAAGGTCAGTGAACGAGGGAAGTTGCTGATGTGGCAACTAAGTTGGGGAAGTTCCAAGAAAGGAGGATACCTGCCTGAATAGGGGTGTGACTATAGAAGATAAGGTAGCCAATCAGCTTAGCTTGTGCTGCGTGTGTGGTGGGTGTACGGAAATGGTTTTCCTATATAATGTCACGGAGTTTGCTAATAAAGTGGAATGATTCTGCACCATATCGATGTGTCTGGTCATTCTCGGCCCACATGGGACTAAAAGCCCCCGGACGGGGCTCATGGGTACAGTGTAGATATCTGCTCCACCATGGTCCTTCATAGATTGCAGGAGAATCTTCACAGCCCTGCCTGGAGCACCTACGCTCTCCCACCTCTCCTACCTTCTCTTATCTTGGTGTCTGTAGGACTGCTTCTCACTTTTCTTCCTCTCTTCACTTTCTGTCTGTGTAGCATTTCTAATCTTTCTTAAATATGTTGTCACTGAAATGTCACCACCTTGGCTGTGGGGCTCAGCCGTGCCCTGTGGTGAGTGGGTTGGAGCCAGTTGGCACCAGCTGTGTCCATCCTGGGGTAGCTGCAGCCTCTCCTCACAGAGGGCCCTGCAGCCCCCACTGCCGAAACCCTGCCATCTATATCCAATTAACACCATGCCTGACATTTTCCGACTTTATATTGTTTTTTCTTATTTTCTTTTCCCAGAATGATCTGACTGTACTGAGACATGAGTCTGGGGATTCCACTGGAACTCAGAAAAGAAATACCCTTTCTTGGTCCTTTCCTTTATTTAGCAGTGTTGTCAAATATCACTATTGTAGTGTCATGGCTTCTTCCATTCACTTCTTCTGGCCAATAGCAAGAGGTGATACAGATCACTCACATGCATTCTCTGGTCCTTGCATTTAAAGAAGCTGAGTAAATGGAAATAAAGAACTGTGAGGCACCAGAATATAGTATTTTCATAATGTGAAATGCAAATCCGTATAATCAGGTAATAAAGTTTGTTTCTCAGAAATATGTTGAAAATAACAAAGTTCCAATAAACAAGTTTTATGTATTTTAATATTTAGATACCTGTATCTGCAAGTTTTTTCACTTTCAAGATGGTTGGACTTGCAGCAACATTAACTAAAATCTTCTCTGTATAGGGAAAAACAGACCAAAAACAGAAAAAAATACCCCAAACCAAACCAACCAACCTAACAAACAACACCACCCCCCAAAACAAAAACCAAACCAACCCAAATCCAAATTAAGCTACCGACTGCATCTCCAAAGCAAAATAACGTTTCATTTTTCTTATCAAGTGAGTCTAAAACTTTTTACTGATACTTAGTTTTTCTTTTCTTTATTTTTCCTTTTTTTTTATTTGTAAGTTGAGTGGTGTAAACAGCTTACTATAATTTTTAGCAAGTATTTCATCTGTTCAAACACTAATTTTGAGGTGAACATGTCCCTCTGGTACACAACTCAATTATGCATCAGTTTTATCTCTAATTCCTACAAAGGGTTCTCTGTTTTCCTTGATGTTATTAAGTTTCTGTTTCTATATACCTTCAAGTTAGAAATATGCTTTTCTTCTTCTGCTTAAGTGCATAATTTATTCCCACGTGATTTTTCTTAAACTGCACATTTGTTTTGTATACTGGGATTTGAAGCATGTAAGACTCCAGCATGTGCCAATGGATGCAACAATTCTGGTAGGAGATGCTACACTGGCAGCCAATGTAAACATAGTTGGACTCCAACTTGTTCATATGGCTAAGACACTATGGTGATACTGCAGAGGAAGAGAAGTTTTCATCAGACTATAAAAAGCTACAAGATGCCAGCTGGCTAACTGTCCTAGAGTATACGCTGCTTCTCAACACGTTCATCTGGGTATTGGATTTACTTGGGCGAGAAAGTCAATGAATACTGCCATCATCATCATTGTGGAGCCACTACTCTTAATCAGTATCACATTTCTGCCATCCATCTAGCATATGAATTTTTGCTTGAAATCCACGAGATTTTGTATTTTAACTATAAAAATAAAAAAAAAATTACAACTGGTTTGAACTGAGCCATAAATCCAGTCATTTAGACTCTTTTATTTTCCTCCTTGAAATTTAGATTTTAAAATAATTCTTCAAGCTGAAATTCTCATCTGACTTGAGCCATGCAAAACTGAAGTGCCTAGTTTAAAATAATCACTTTAAAAATTGATAGTCAGCATTACAGGACAGATCTACCATCACATCTGCAAATGACTGCCTTTTTCCTACTGGAAAAAGAATGTGCCAATACAGCTACTGTAAACTAAATATTTTAACTTTAGGCTGCTAAAATTTTATGCAAAAATATCATTTGCTGTCTTAAAATGTCCACAGTAGAGAAGGACAATCTTCATCACTGACTCAAATACATTCTGCAGTTTGGTTGTTACAGTAATCATCTGCCAGGATTTTTTCCTAGGTTTTCTGAAGTTCATACTTATGGTTTTGCAAATCTAGAGAAGATATTTATATCAAAAAGTCCCATCTTCCATGAAGAAGTTCCAGACAGTAGTTTATGCTGTTTCATGACCTGGCATCTCCAATACTTGGATCGATTTTTTTTATTATTATTTGTAAAAAAGTGTTCGCTTGTGGGAATACAAAAGAAAACTACTACTGGAGAGGTATACTGTGGCTTTGGTGTTCACTTATTTTTGTTTCATTGTACCAATGGAACTTGCACTATGCTATAACCTTAAGCAATTTGTCCCATCCCTTACTCCTTTGCCTTTCCATTCCTTTTCCTTTCATGCCTCTGGAAGTCAGACTGTAGCTTGTAGCACTTTGAACACTACTGTGGTTCTTTGATCTGGTGCTTAGCCAGTGAATTTACACTGCATGTTGAACTGAAGCAAACTGCCAAAATATTCTGAAGTCAGTAAAGTCCCAGGAGTAAAAGTGAATTCTCCCATTAGGTGGATCTTGTTGTCTAATGGGAAAACAGCATCTATTTTATAACTGGTTTAGGAAGCTTAATAAGAAGCTCTCTATAAAAGAAATACTTCTGAAAGTATGAACATATCTAAACTGAAAGTACTTATCACTAACTGATTCCTATTTTCTGTGTGAAACTGGTATTTCTTTCCGAGCTTCTCTCTTTATTATTTTCCCCTCATGGAATTTCTACTTTTCTTGGATCATAAATCCATATGATGGCACAGATCATCTGAGTACCTTGGCAAGTCTGATACTGCAAAAATTGGGTTAGCCTGCTTTACTTAGGCTGTTATGAAATGTATGTGAAGCCTACAGAAGTCTCTTAGGAGATAGCGGTGAGCAGTTCCAATATCATAAGCTTACAATCAGTTACTCAGTTTAAGGTTACTGTTAAAGGTCCTTAGGATTCACTTCTTTTTTTATAGACTTTTTCATATTTTTCATATTTCAACTTGTGAGTAGCTTGCACTGAAATATGATGGTTTGAAAATACAGCCTTTGGACTTAGATATCCGATTATTATTATGAGTTTGAAAGCAAAACATGACATTTTCCTAGATAGCAAGGGAAGAGTCCTACTTTATTGGACAAACGTGTCACATTGTCCTGCTAAACATAAATTTGGAAACGCATTATTATTGTTCGTTATTGTTGCAGGCCATAATTGGCATCTTGAAATTGTAGATAATGAGGCATATATTTTTCAATTATAATCACAGACATTTTTATTTACTACTTATAAATATGAATAGAATTATCCTCTGAAATTAAGCAAAAACAGATCATTGCTTTTATGCAGCTCTGTATATGCTTCTATACAGAGTGTAGAGGATTGTCTTATATAAAGGAGAGAATTACAAAACCATCTCATTAATTTTCTAGCATACTAAAGAAAATCCTATAGACTCTAGTTAATATATGCTTCAATGAATATTCAGTGCTCCTAAGAAGTTATTCATTCCTCTTCCAGAGAGGTTTCCCTGTAAATAGGCAACATAAAATCACAGTATTGTAATTTCTTGATGACAATAAAATATTTAGAAGATATTCACAAGAGAAATATACAAAGGCTCAAAAATTAGCAATTTTTTTAAATGCCTGAAAAGCAGAGGATTTACAAAGCTTATAATACTATACTCCAGTCTGTTGTTGTTGTACTATACCTTGAAAAGTAAACTGTTAATTGAACCAATATTCAATTTATATAAAGATCTCTGATATCATCAATAGACCATCAACATATTTTGTTTTATTTAAACTGTAGTTTTTCTTCTCATGGATATCTCTATCCTTCTCCCTCTCTATTCTGCCCTGGTGAGACTTCACCTGGAATACTGTGTCCAGTTCTGGACCCCTCAGTTGCAGAAGGACACAGAGTCCAGCACAGGGCCACCAAGATGATAAAGGGAGAGGAACACCTTCCTTATGAGGAGGGGCTGAGGGAGCTGGGTCTCTTTAGCTCGAAGAACAGGACACATAGACCTCATTAATGTCTATAAATATCTAAAGGGTGAGTATCAGGAGGATGGATCCAGGCTCTTCTCAGTGATAGACAGTGGCAGGGCAAGGAGCAATGGGTCCAAGCTGGAACACAGGAAGTTCCATTGAATGTAAGGAAAAACTTTTTCACAGTGAGGGTGACAGAGCACTGGAACAGGCTACTGAGAGGGGTTGTGGAGTCTCCTTCTCTGGAGACATTCCAGACCAATCTGTACGCATTCCTGTGTGGTTTAATCTAGGTGATCCTGCTCAGGCAAGGGGGTTGGACTAGATGATCTTTTGAGGTCCCTTCCAACCCCTAACGTTCTGTGATTCTGTGATATCATTTTATTATTATATCATCAGAATACTTATTTTATTATTATGTTATTCTCTAAATGCTAGTATTTTCCTCTATTGCTTCCCATATCCCGAAATCTTACAATGCATTTTAAAATGCACATTATTTAGAAACTACCTTTACAGGAATAAATGCTGGTCCTGGAATATTTCAGAACAGTGTTACTTTTTTAATTCTTATTTTTATCATATTTGAATCAATTATAATCTCATCTTTATCAAGATTCAGAAATATAGTTATTAAAATATTTTATTTAAAAATGAATTGTTTTCCTGTTAAGGTCGCTTTCAACTCCTGTCATTCTGTGATTCTATGGCACTTTATGCTAGAATTACATGTAGTATTTATGCATTCATGTTTTGTATATGTCAACTAGACCTTATGTGAGTGCTTGTCTTGTAGTAGTTGGTCTTCAACAGATAAGACTCTGTAGACTTTAAAACATCAATAGACCAACTTAGATTCCTAAGCTGCACTCACATTTACCAGTTACTGAGATTTTATACCCCAAGTTATGGTACAATGTTCTGCAGGGAAGGCAGACAAACTGACAGCTTTTAGACAGAAACCAAAATTACCTGCAGTTGAATAGGCAATTAACAGAACCAGTCAAAATAAAGATGCTACCTTGTAAAATGTATTTGAATCCTGAACGTATTTAGAACAAAATTGGTTGTTCTGCTTGAGGAAAAGAAAGTGAGAGGAACAAATGCTTCAAACCAGGATATAATGGGCTAATAGTGAGAAGTACATCAGATGCTAGAGAGACTGTCAATGCCAGCTCTCTGAACCACATACTTGTGCTATATAAGAAATCTGAGATACAGAATGTCCAAATCCCTCAAAAATTACTTAATGCAAGCTTACACGGTGATAATTTTCACTAGAAACTGTGCATCACACACAATAATATTTACTAGAAAATATAGTAATAATGCCCTGAAAAGTTCTCCTCTGTAAAAAGAAAACCTGAAAATGCCATTAGCTCTGAATTTTGGCATTCACTCAATTCTCTGAACAGTTAAATAAAATAAAACCCACCCCTATAGAGATCTTTAAAGTCTGCTTCAGACAACTTCAGCGATGTTAATTTAGGAACACAATCTCAGTTACATACACACACGCACATATATATATAAAGCAACAAGCAGAGATATACTTCCTTCTGCTATTCTACTCTGTCTAAACACACCTGTTTAAAAAAAGTAAAAGATTACTTTTAAAATTATCTTTTCTTTCAGAATTATTGAATATCTTGTCATTCCTTCATTGTGTGATATACCTACAAGATTAATGAACTGTCATGGTTCTTTTTTATGTCATCCATTGCCTCCATTGTATTTTTGATGTATTATTTAAACACAGTACCTGAAAATCTGATCTTTTTTTCTAGATAAAATTCTTATTGTCCTCTTTCCTACTAAAAAAAAATCATTTGCAAGTCAAAGCTATATCATCTTCATTCCTAACTAAGGAAATAGGACACTATTTTACTGTTAGTAAAATGGAATGCAAAAAATATAAGAAAGCAACAGGTTTGATGAACAGCAAATGTGAAAATTTGAAAATAAGAATTTTTAGGAATAAACATTGAATGGGAAAAATAAAATCTAATCAACTAACCAGACCATAAATTAAAGTTCTGATTTATATGTGATCTTTGAATATCACATTATTGTATCATAACATCCAACTGTAATGAAGATTATTCCCAGCTGTGATGAGATGGAAATAAATCTGAAGATACACTTTCAAGAAGAAAATTCATAAGAACATGAAATTATTTTTTTAATATCAATAGTATAAATTCTCTTTTTACATGTACATAAGTGGATTGAAGTGATTGATGGGGGAAATCACTCACCAAATAATGTCATGAGTAAAAGAGATTCAACTTAGGGAATTTGATTTAATGTATTGAAAATCAAAATCAGAGTGGGATAATGAGAAAACAAAAACCAAATCTTAAAACACCTCCCCCCTGCCTCTCCCTCCTTCCTGAGCTCAATGCCACTACCGATTTCTTTCCCTACTTCCTCCTAGCAGCACAGGGTGACAGGAAATGCTGTTGCAGTCCATCACACATTGCTGCTGGCATTCCTTCCTCCTTAGGGGAGAGCTTTTCACATTCTTCCCCTGCTCCAGCCTGGGATGAAGTCCTCCTCAAACTTCTCCAGCCTGAGTCCTTTCCACTGGCTGCAGTTCTTCATGAACTGTTCCCACATGGATCTCTTCACAGGGTGCAGTCCTTCAGGAGCAGTGCTCCAGCATGAGACCCTCAAGGTATAACAAGTCCTGCCAGCAAACCTGCTCCAGTGCGGCCGCCTCTCTCTGTGGGTCCATAGGTCCTGCCACAACCCAGCTCCAGCGTGGGTTTCTGATCGGGTCACAGCCCGAAGCATAGGGTGCATCCATCTTCTCCAGTGTGGGGTTCTACTGTTAACTGCTCCACAGTTAACCTGCTGAGGGACTGCCTGCCTCTCCATGGTCTTCATAGGCTGCAGAGGAATCTCTGCTCCAATGCCTGGAGCACCTCCTCTCCTCCCTTCTTCACTGACCATGGTGTCTGCAGAGCTGTTTCACATATTCTCACTCCTCTCCCCATCTGCTCTTGCACAACTGCTCTTCCCCCTTCTTAACTATGTTATCCCAGAGCTGCTACTATTGCTGCTGTTGGGCTCAGCCTTGGCCAGCAGCAGGTCTGCATTGGAGCCAGCTGCCATTGTCTCTAAAAAATAGGAGAAGCTTTTCTTTCTAAAAGCCATGATGTGGCCCCTCTGGCTACCTAAACTTTTCCACACAAACCCATTAAAGCTCTAGAATTAGGCAAGATATGATTGAAATTAATAGTTACTACACAGATAAAAAGAGAAAAATATAAACAAGCCTTGAATTAAGTGATAGGACAGAGGGCAGGTTCTATGGAATGTTGCTTGTGAATGTAAGCTCTGCTAATTGCCTAAATTATTCTGTGAATCTGAATGTACATACAATTATTTAGAAATATAATTATTTATTGAATATTAATGTTAAAATGTTTCAGCCATTCTCAGGTAAGTTATGAGTGCCAGCATTAGTCTGTTCATTAATATAATGTATAAATTTAGGACCAGATATTATTTCCTGATTTCCAGCAGTGACTCCTTGAAGGCACACATATTCAAGTCATGAACTTTCAACAACACTTATTTGTAAAGAGAATATTTTTTTTCTTCCTGTGTACCAAACCCATCATTTTAGCTGTTCACATATAAGAGTTTGGGATCATCTTTAGCAGAAAAGTGAAGAAACACTTGTATATGTAGCAGATGGAAGATTTATGCTCTTGTAAACCGCACCCGGTATCTCTGTGAGGGGTACCATTTCAGAAAAGTCTTACAGATTTTACCATTTTGTTGCATGGCAAAATGGGTGAAAAAATTGTTTCTTACTTCCCTGAAGTTTTATGTGAAATAAAAAAAAAAGAATTAAAATTGTTTGCTTAGATACTGCTATATACTATACTTTTAAAGGGTTGTTTCATAAGCTTTATTTTTTTTATCTTTTTTTTTTTTCTTATACTGCTGAACCTAAGGCACAGTTCATTCCATATTGCATAAGCTCACAGTGCATAATTATATATTTATTAGTAAAAAACACATCAATATTGTGTTCACTTGGATTCTCTTTCTAATTAGTTGAGGTTTTTTCCTCCTCTCTTTTCTTTCCTTTATACTTTATCACCTTACATGGAAATGAAACTCAGATTCACACAGATTAGGCAGGATTTAGTTCAGCTGCCTACACACAGAATACCAGTACCATTTTTGGTGTTAGGTGGGTTTTTGTTTGTCCCTCAGTTTCTGTTTCAGAACTACACAGGTCTCCTGACAACATTGTGGCCAAAGTACTATACATGTGATGTGTCTTGTATACTCTAGGGCAAGTAAAATTGCCGTAGGTGCCTACATATAAGACAACTGATTAAATTTATGGTCAATACAATTGACTCAAACAGTTTGATTAAATGTGTTCTTCTCATGCCATTTGCAAATCCTCCCTCCAGCTGCCACTCCAGGAAGGTATAAATCTGCTTTACATCCCATCTGTCACTTTAGTGTGTATGTCTTGGATATCCTAGAATATCTCAAATGGTATAAGAGACCTATGTTTAGGCAGTTGAATTAAGACTCTGCAGTCCCGGAAGCTCTTCAGCTGACTACATTTACATGTCTTCTAAAGGCCGAACAGAGTAATCCCTCAGATTTCCTCAGCTCCACTTTAATATAGAATTAATTCTTTTTTTCCAAAATAGCCCACAGTCCATTTGAAATGCTTTTGTATGTCCTGTTAGACCTCAGGTGCCAGTACAGGACTATACAGGTTTTCCACGCTGGACTTTATGTCTTCTAGCTCCACACAACCCCCTTGGACAACATTAAAGATCTCATCTGACACTAAATACCCATATGTGGAAAGTGAACAAATTTCCAGAGCCCCGAAGGCAATAATGACAGCATAGATACCTCACATGTCAACATGTGTATGTGGACTACTTGACTATAGTTGTTCACTTCATGTGCTTACCACTGAGGGTCTGGGTAGCATAGGAAACTTATTCTGGTCTATTTTTGTTGGTGACAAAGGTTACATACTTTTCTGAAACTCTTGTGTCATAACTGCCTCACCACTTCCCATGGCAGGCAGTTCAGCCACTTCCAGAAAATCAGGGCCCATCACACATAACGGTTACTTGGACATACAAACACTGTCACTCCAAACATTTCCTGCCTCCTCCTTCTTCCCCCAGCCCCCTATATGCTGAGCATGACATCATACAGTACTCACTATCCCTTTGGTCAATTTGGGTCAGCTACCCCAGATGTGTCCCTTCACAACTTCTTGTGCATGCCCAGCCTATGGTCTGCTGTGGTGGTGTAAGAAGCAGAGAAGACCTTGACAGTGTAAGCATTGTTCAGCAATAGCAAAAGCATCTCTATATCATCAACATTTTTCATCCCAAATCCAATTGGCATCAGTCCATACAATTAAAAATAGTCTTGGGTGGGATTTTTTAATCTGTTCCATGTTGAATTGTGGTAGACAGTGTCCATTTTCTATTTGGGTTTTTAATCTGAAGTTCTCATAGTTTAAATAGGAAGGAAACACTAGTCAGGTATTGCCCCTGCTGACTGATATTTGCTTTTATATTCATAGTACTAGAGCCTGAATACTTTAACATTCACATTTGCTGTAACCATGTCATTAGGATTTGATGTCTGATCTGTGGAGACAGTAATTATTAGGGCAGGAAGAGTAGTGAGGTAAGTGATATTGAGTATTTTATTATGAATAGTAACATTAGCTAACAGTGCTCAAAGCATGAACATAGATTAGGAGAATAAGAAATAGCTTCAAGTACAATTGCTCACATTTATGAGTTCACACTTCACTGTCTAGGCATATTCTCTAATACTCGCTCGGAATATATTTCAACACAAATTCCAGACGTCAAACTCAACAATGAAATATTTCTATCTAACAAAAAAAGAAGTTTGCAAAACTAGTTTCTTTACTCAGGATTACCTGAAGTGTCTAGTGAATTAACTTTTTTTCTAATTTTGATATAAACACATTTAAATATAAATTATTCAGTTTCCCAGATCTTCTGGGAATACACAGAAAATTAAAAAAAAGAAATGCCATGTCCCTAGGGCAGCTGACAAAGGGACATAAGTCATAGACATGATATAATTCACTTCTGATTTTCAGATATCCAAACACGGGCATCTATAGCTATCTGACATGTCCTATGAAATCTTGTACTGTCACAACTTTCTCTCCTGACGTGTTATGCTATATCATTCAGGTATGACAATTTTTGCCAATAAACTGATGTGCAGCTTTCCTGTGGATCCAATCTATCTATACATCAGGATCCTGGTCATTCTAAAAAATGTGAAGTTTTTAGGCATTAGTGGGAATGGGAAGTATCCTTTTGATAGCTCACAGAAAGGGGTACTGTCCTCCTAAGTTTAGTTTCAGAAAATGGGATTTCCCCTGTCTTCAAAGAAACTACTTTTTCTTTATTGAATGCACGTTCATTGAATGACATATTCACATTCACAAAGCTTCTAAAGCTTCTGAATTTTCTGAACAGCCCCAGGAGGTCTGAAATGGGGTCCTGAGTTTGTGTGGGAGGCACCCCAGAGAGGCAGGGAAGCCTGTGCGTGCCCACAGGACCTAGAGAGTGGAGAACAATCTGTGTTAAACTTAGAAAAATGAATGCAGAAAATGCAAAAAAGAATAATACACTGGGATATATTTCAAATCTACAATAATGTCCAATATATAACACTATAAATATATCTAATAATAATATGTAATTACACATAGTTGTATTTTCTCATAATTCATAATATGTGGTTATGTTGTTTATTGTATAATTATAAATATCAAATTTATCATGTTTGTTTGGAAAGATACCATAACAAAAGGGGCCTTCTTGGGAAAAATAAAAGATTTAAAAATACTTAAATGAATGATGTTATTCTTAATAGAAGGCAAATCAAAGACGAAAAATAATCAAATAGATAGGTTCTTCCCTCCTGGAGATTGCTTTCCTACATCTTCACTCAAGTAATGAAACCCTGATTCGTATATAGGAAACTTTCCCTAAATTCTTCTACCTGTTAATCTGATTTTTTTACACTTGTACTAAATTTGCAGCTTACTCCTTTCTTTGGAGAACTTCCTTTACCATGTAATTTCTCAAGAAATGCCCCAAGTAGCACAATGAATCTGTGTCACAGTGAACAGTGGCACAACGGAGCCAGTGGACCTGGCTGTATCCAGAAGCAAAAAGTCTCTTTTCAGTTCTTCTCTTACAATCAATGTTTATGTCTTCTATCTCCAACACAGGGTTTTAATCATCACTTAGTACAACCAGGTGACTTACAAAGTCAAGTTCTTTAAAGCAGCATGAAGCATAAACCAAACATATTTTAAATGCATACCATTTAATCTGAAGAATAAAAAGAAACATTAAAAAATGTAACTGCCAGTACTATTATATGATTCTCATAATTACATATGGAATTATATTTAAACTTATGAAAGAATGATCTTACAGAGACATACACTAAATTTGGTATATGTAACTGCATGCAAAAGACATTTACAGTAATTTAAATTTTGCTGCTTTAAAAATTTTGCTGCAGTTTCCTTATTTATTATTAAAATCAGAAAAAAATATTAAAAATTTTAAACAGATACAGGTTTCAGAAATTTTGGGGGGCAGCCCTTTCTAAATTCTTTTGCCTTCATTTTAGTGGCATATTTATATGTATGAAGCTAAATAACTAAAACTAAATGAGACATGCATTTGACACTTAGCTGAGGAAGGAATCAGTCTTCTGATGCTGAAAAACTGCCAGGAGTAGAGGAGGCCCTATGTTTATTAATCATACTTCTGACAACTGAAGAATGAAAATGCTTCCTGAAAATACCAGAGCTATTTTAGGTAACACTAATCATCCATGATCTGGTAAAGAAGACATCTACTGACAGCCAGTAATCCTACCTCACATCTTCCCAACACTGCTGTCCTGGAACAAGTAAGAGAACCAATGCTGACTTCATCTGGTGTGCAGTCTACCAGTATATCAGTATCACACTTGCTTAATAGTAGGATTTGCTCTGAACTTCACAAAAGACTGAAACACTGACAGCTTGTTTTGGGTTTTCATGGCAAGGTCTTGGTAGCAGAGGGGCAACAGGGGTAGCTTCTGCAAGAAGCTTCTAGAACTTTTCCATTGGTCTGATAGAGCCGTTACCAGCACACTCCAAGATGGACCCACTGCTAGCCAAGTCCGAGTCAATCAATGAGAATTGTAGCAGCTCTGTGGTAACATATTCAAGAAGGAGGAAAATAAAAACAAACCCCCCAAAAAAACCCCCAAAAAAAAATAAAAAAAAAAAAAAAAAACCACAAACAAACAAAAAAAAAACAAACAAAAAAACCCAACAAATTAGTGGCAGCTTTTGCAGCTAGAGAGAGGAGTGAGGAGATGTGAGAAACTTTGCAGACACCAGGGTCAGTGAACAAGGATAGGGAGGACATGCTCTAGGAGCCAGAGCAGAGATTCCCCTGCAGACCACAGAGGAGACCATGGTCAGGCAGGTTGTGCTCCTGCAGCCCGTCGAGGACCTCATGTTGGAGCAGGTGGAGGCATCTGAATTAAGCTGTGACCCTGTAGGGGATCCATGCTGGAGCAGTCTGTTCCTGAAGGACTACACCCTGTGAAAAGGACCCATATTGGAGAACTTCATGAAGAACTGCAGCCCTTGGGAAGGACTCACGTTGGAGAAATTTGTGGAGGACAGTCTTCCATGAGAGGGACCCTGTAATTGGAGCAGGGCAAGAGTGTGAGGGGTCCTCCATCTGAGGAGGAAGGAGCAGCAGAGACACTGTGTAATGGACAGACCTTCATCTCCATTCTTCATCCTCCTGTGCCACTGAAGGGCATGAGGGAGAGAATTTGGGAGCGAAGATGAGCCTAGGAGGAATGGAGGGGTGTGAGGAGGTTTTTCAAGATTTGGGTTTAATTCTCATTATCCTACTCTGATAATAAATTAGATTTTTTTTTTTAATTTTCTTCTAAGATGAATCTGTTTTGCCCATGATATAATTGGAGAGTAATCTCTCCCTGCCCTTATACTGACTATGAGCTTTCTGTTAAAATTTCTCTTCCCTCTCCAGCCAGGGAGAGGAGTGATGGTCTGGCTTTGGGGGCACCTGGCCTCCAGACTGGGTAAACACACCACACAATCACAATTTTTCCCTGCCTAAAGTAACAAAAGACTAATTCAGCTTTTTATAAGAAAAACAAAAATAAAACATAAATGCTAAGATTAACAGATAAATCTTCTGGAAACATAATTCATTGAATAAATATTTAAAATTAAGTTAACCCACATAGTTGTTGCCCATACTGACCAGTGAGACAAGCCTGCTTGGTAGAAGAAAAACACTGGGCAAGATGTAGGGATTTTTTTTTTTTTTATTTTTTTTTTGATAGCAAACAGAATGATGGGTGTTACAGTATTGTGGTGGTGTTTGGGTTTGGATTTTTTTTTTAGAGGTCCTGCCTGGTTCTTTTACTGTACAAAAATCAGAGACTAGAGACCAGTCAGGTGTGCCTTTACTCAAAATGCTGAGCTGGTCACAGAGCAAGCCCAGGCTATTCAACAATTGGCATAGCCTAAGTCCAGGTCAAGCTGGGCTTTCTTGTAAGAGCTCAAACATTTCTGAGACTTAGCACTATTACATAATATAAAATTATAAATAATAAGTATATAATTTTAAAAAAATAATAAAGCACTATTGCTAAGATGTTTGTTCCTATCTATTTCAACAGAACTAACCTATTTGTCAGAGGAAGAGATTATAGTCATTTGTCCTCAAGGCCAAAGAACCATGCCATTCTTATTTTGCTAGGATATACTTAGAACTATCCCTCCAAAGCCATAAGGCACCAAATTTGCTTGCAGCCTATTTCATATCTAATGCTTAATACTTTGAAAAAAGATGTCTGTCAGCTCATCAGTAGGATGTGTTTTGATTTCACTAGCGAGTTAACAGAGAGCTGTTTCTGTTGGATAACTAATACTAGTAAAGAGAAACATTAAGAGCTGTAATTTTACCTTGTTTCATACATGGTATTATTGCACACACTATTACTATATACCATGTACCATGTAATTATGAATACAGAGTTACAGTTACTTCCACAAATAAAAGTCTGTCTCAGGAAAATAATAATTTTAAAATGGCATCTGAAAAATATAACAAGGAATGATAAATGGAGAATTTTCAATTTAGGTAAGTGCAGAGAACTGCAGATGTGTAACAAGATAGTCTTATCCAAAATACCTGCCTGCTGGGCCAAATTTTCCATCTCTGTATAACGTAGCTCTGCAGTCAATTGCAGACAAAATGTATATTCAATAAGAATTCAATCTCTACTTAATGTGATAACAAACTGTTCAATTTGGAGTCATATGTACTATAATGAACGGTGCATTGAGCTAAACTGTAGGCCTAAAATTAAATGGCAAGTTTTCCCCCTCAATGTGCCTAGATTAGGAAACTCAAAAATGCTTCCCTGCTTTCTTGTATTTTTTTGCTTTCACTCCTCAACAGAAGGAGTTGTCCAACACACTTGACTCCTCTGCATTCACATGTATGTACAGTTTTCTGAAGGCTGCTAGATAAACTGAAGCTAAACAGAGCTACAGCATGTAAAAGCAGCCTAGGTCTTTAGCATCCTGAGGCACACTGTGGCACAGCTCGGAAGCTATGGACACAACCTGTGAATGCCTGTTCTTAGGCAGAACAGTAAATGTCTAGCATTAGACAGGAACATTCAATGTCTAGGATTAGAGAGAGCATCAGTGCTCTTGTGAGCTTTGTAGTTCTCTCTTTTTATCTACCAGACTACCAGTACAACAGGAGAAGATATTTCCTTAAGTAGCATCTGGGCAGTTCTGATTCTTGCAATATGTATAGCTAGCGGGAGTGTTTTACTGGAATAAATTACATCAATATGTATTTGATCTTTCAAAAAAGAATTTGCATGAGAATTGTTTGTAAAGCATTCCTTCTTTGACAAAATTAACTCAGACAGTCCACGAGTCTGCTATACTTGTACTGGTTTCTACACGATTCATCGCTAAAAATGAGTAACAAGCAGAATAATGTCATCATTATGTGGTTTAATTGTAATTTATCTTAACTACAGTAGAATTAATTCTCCTTTTATTTGAACTGTCAAAGTTGGCAAAAATAAAATCTCTAAATTTTGTGGTTAACACATATTATGAAAGTCTGCTGTTATGCGCAGATGGCATTTTCTAGGTACTTAAAAATAGT
>VXBZ01008493.1:136928-151281 GCA_013399135.1 Heliornis fulica
TAGCTCATCTCAGCACCTACAGAATACCAGCACGCAAAGTATCATATAAAAGAGGAAAATTTAAAGAAACATTCACATCTGTATCTGTTTGAAGACTGGTTAATAAAAGTCACTTTGTAATGCCATCCAAACATATATGTGTAGCTTTAACTATTCATACAAAGCTAATCATAGCTGAAATACCCAACATCTTGCCAGGCCCTTAAAGAATCTCATTATCACAATACATATTTCCCAGTTTGCATCTATATTATTATTATTATTATACTAAAGTTATTTCAGAAGTATTTTCTAATGGTGCATACACTTTAAATACTAATTCCTTACTCGTATTCTTTATCAACATCAGTATCTCCTAAAAGAAGTAGAAGGACTCATATTTTGTAATAACCGTTAATTTGATCTTTTTCTGATACAGGGACCTCCTCTCTTCTGCCAAAATGAAAAGTTTTATTTTTATTCTGCAGAGCTTTTATAGCATTCCCAAGAAAGTAATTTCAGTTCCCTCCTTCCCAGATCAAATTAATTTGATCAGGCATAATTTAATTAGCATCATTTATTGCACACACAATGTACAATAAATGTGTATATCAATAAATAAGTACATCAAACATCCATCTAATCATATGTTACAAACTGCACAGACAAAAAAAAAATATTGTTATACATTTGGCCAAAGCAGGTATGTATTCTTTTGACTTTAAATGGATTCTTTACTTTCTCCTTTGTTTATCAGTCATTAGATAGGGCTCTAATGCCAGACAACAGAGTTAGTTTTCTTCATGGTAGTTAGTATGGGACTAAGTTTTAGATTTGTGCTGGAAACAGTGTTGATAATGCAGAGATGTCTTAGTTACTGCTGAGCAGTTCTTACACAGAGTCAAGGCCTTCTCTGTTTCTCACCCCATCTCACCAGCTAGTAGGTTGGGGGTGCACAAGAAGCTGGGAGGGGACACAGCCAACACAGCTGATCCCAGCTGACCCAACAGATATCCCATAACATATGACATAATGTTCAGAATATAAAGTTGGGGCAAGAAGAAGGAAGGCATTTGGAGCAACCATGATTGTCTTTCCAAGTGACCATTACACATGGATGGAGCCCTGCTGTCCTGGAGATGGCTGAACACCTGCCTGCTCATGGGAAGTGGTGAATGAATTCCTTCTTTTGCTTTGCTTGTGTGCGTGGGTTTTGCTTTATTTATCAAATGCTCTTTATCTCTATCCACAAGTTACTCTTCTGATTCTTTGCCCCATCCTGTTCAGAGGGAATGAGTGGCTGTATAGTGCTTGGTTTCCAGTTGGAGTTAAACCACAACACCCTGCGTTTCCATCACATGCACACACTCCAGAGTTTTGTTGTATACATTAGCTTCCCTTAGAGCTAAAGCTTATCTCTATTAAGCTTAATTGAAAGTCCAAATCTGAATTCCTTTAAAACTAAGGAAAAATATAGATTTACCTCTGAAAATGTTCTTAAATTCCCCCCCCCAGAGCCAAGAGAAAGGCATCCTGAAAGACTGAATTATATCATCACAAACCAATAATTTCTCTTTTCATGTTGTTGAAGTTCAACAAGGAATTTATTAATAAGAACACAAAAACTTTCATTAGTTTATCCTGAAATTTGATTAAACAATCAGCTGGGAACAGCTGAGCACAAGTAGATATCTGGTAAGATATACAACTATTTCCCCCGTACTATAAAGTGTGTCTTTGTCTTATTCTCTCCAATCGATATATGTGTATCATCACAAACACACATGAATGTGTGTCTGAGTGTCACTATGTGTATCCATGCATGTGGGTGTGTGAAACACAAGCAAAGAAGTATCCTAATGACTGAAATATTCCCGGGTAATTTGTTTACTAGATGTTATGCAATCTTTTTTTTTTTTTTTTAAATCTGATGGGTGTAGATTTACAGATGAACACAAAATGTTATTCTAGTCATACCAGCAAATGGCAAGTTTTCCAATTCCTTTCTGTGTAATTAGACCTTTATTAGGTGTTCATGGCACACATAAAAGAAAAATCACACAGTATTTTTCCCTGTGTTTCTCTGTGTGCAATCCTGTCATATGAAGGAACTCAAATGTCTAAGAAACTGCATAAAACGCAGTCATATGCTGTCTCTTTCACCTCTCCTCACATTCTGAACATATTCACGAGCATTTTTTGTTTGCCTCTTTTCCAGTTTCCAAAAGATGTCATCTATTATTATCTTTATCTTTAATACTACTTCTTATCTTCGTTGTTTCTATGTTAATATTCTTGAAACAAGATGGCTGCCTGATGCAATTCATTCAATTAATTTAATTCTATCTTGTTCATATATTAGTGAACCAAAATATATTTTAAAAAAATTTCATAGAATATTAAATGTCTTAACAGCTCCTATAAAAAAAAAAAAGAGGAAAAAAGAAAATCTTTCACTTCATTTCATTATGTTGTGTCCTTCCAGAAAATTTATTTTTGAAAATATCCATCTGAAATTTAGTGGCTTATAATTTTCAAATTATTTTTACATTCCAAAATACATTAAAAATCCCTAAAATTGGAAAACAAGAAACAGAAAATCAAGTTACAAAAGACTACAATGATGGACATTGCTTAAATTATTGTGCCCAAACCAAAACATGCCCATCATCTTTTTAAAATATACATCAAGGAGAAAAATCATTGTAGTGACACTTCATACATCATTGTAAGGAATTTTATTTCTGACAGGCAATCTGAAACAAAATTATTTCTTTCAGGAAAGCAGAAATTCTTAAATCAAAGAACTACAATGATCAGCTCTTTGAAGGTTATTCATTCTCAAGAGCAACTAATTTTACTTTTTTCCTCCAGAAATATTCACCATATCAAACTTTTTTTTTTTAAATGTTATCACTGAGAAGAGATTGGATTTGTCTGTTACAATGTAGATTTTATTTCTAAGACCATGTACAATTTAGCTTATAAAATGGTCTAGGACATTGTGGAGGTCTGAAAACCAAGCTGCAAGTATATCCTTTGGATGTTTTCATCAGGCAGAATGGATTGGATCACACAAACATGCATCCTGTGAAAAGGAGCAAGAGCTGTGCTAATGGAAGAGCAGTTTCAGCTACTGATTTTTACAGTAATTTATGCTGCTTCCTGCCTGTAGCAAGCCTAATAACCCAATAAGAGATAAAATATTTAAAGTAAAAGGCCAATGGACAAAACCCAGGCTACTGAATGTAAGTCCCAGCAGCGTTTCTTAAATCTAATACTGCTATGAGACATCCAATAATCAGCTCTGCTGCCCTTAGAAAACAGTACTAACTAACTAAATTTGAGACGAGTGGTAACTAAGTTTCCTTATGCATTTCTAGTGAGCCCAAAATCCTGGATTGAACTGAAAATGGATGACTAAATATCTACAAAACATATGGGCTGTATTTTCCTGTTCAGTTCCCCACTGCAGGACAGCAGAGAGGTGACAGGAGACATAGTAACAGCTTCTTGTGGTGGTACATAAAATCTAATTTAATCTACTGAAATAAAAAGTTTCAGATATTTTATGTGAAATCTGTGTTTTCAAATCAGTTGTTTAGTACTCTAGCAGAAGATTATATTGAGTTAAATTCTATTTTACTTTTGTACTTTTAAGAATAAGAAATACATAAAATAAAAACATTTTAATATTTTATTGAATTCCAATTGTTCATTTTCAGATTTAATCCAATTAGTAAATTCATCTAATACAAAACACTTTATTTCAAGATATGGGTTGGCTCCAACTCTTTAAAACTTTGAGCTTCTCTAACAGATAATTGAACTGAGTTAGGGAATGATTACACAAGCATATCGGAGGGCAGATCTGAGGGTGGGGGAGTGTCTGGTGGGTGGAGAGTAGGAGATGAGCAGCTGCTCTTGAAACACGAAACAGCTTTAGGTGACTTTCACCACTGTGCTGAACTAAACTGATTTTTTTGCACTTAATATTGTATAGAAGGAAGGACAGAAAAACGCAAGGAATGATAGGACATATGGGAAAGCAGGAGGACACTCTCAAGTACACATTTAAGCAGTTGATGTGAGACCAAGGAGAGCAACATACAGGAGGTTTTATTTTAAATCCTTGTCAATGAAAAGTACCAGAGAAATTAAGTAATTTGCAAAACATTGACAAACATTTAATTTGGTAATTATTCAGTAAAACATGCAGGTTTTGCATAATTAAAACAGGTCTGGAGAACACATTGGTCACCTGTATTTTCCTTAATCTCAGTCAATTACCAATCAACACTGAGGTATCAGGGCAAGGAGAAGGAGGACAAAGGAATGGCGAGGGCAAGCAACCCAAAATCCAGATACCAGTGTTCGTGTTCCTGTAAAAGACTCTTTTTCTTTTCAACACAGCAAGAATGATGTTTTCATGCCAAATGGTCTTTCTATCAATACTTCATTTTTTAACATATTTTTTTACTCATTTCTTCACCAGTGCAAGCAGGGGTTGCTATGGCTGACTTGCCTTAAGTTAGAAATGAAAATGTAAACACGATTTAAAACCTTTTCGGTTGTCTCAGAAAGATTGTTGCCTCAGGGCAATATACTACGCCAAAAGGCTCATGGATTCTGCTGTCACCCATTGCATTCGTGTATTACTACATTGTGGCTATTGACATTATGCCCTTGGGATTTTCATAGGCCTTTAAACATGATCTCTCAGATTGCTCACATTTTAGCTACTGCATACTAATACTACAGCTATAATACTCATGGGCAGGCCAAAAATGTAAGTGTCTTCTTGCACTGGCTAGTTAGAGTGTCAAATTACCAGCCTAAACCAAGCGAAAGGGAATGCTAATTAAAAGGGCAGGATGTGTTCCAGTTGTTCTAATCAAAGAGAGCTTAATCCCTTCATAAGCTGGCTGGCTTTGTTGGAAGAAATTCTGAACAACCTTGTTACTTTTGATAACTGTAAGCCACTGACTCATGGCCCCTTGACAGCTAGCTGAGCATGTAATAACATTTCTCTGTATTTGGGGACTGGCTTAGCTGGCTTTATAATAGATTATTGTGGATGTTAAAGTGAAATGTTAGTCTTTCTTTAAAGCTCTGTATTCCCTGGTAATTAAGGTTATAAAAAGGGCACTGAACACAATGCAGCTTCAAGGTCACCAAACACGGATACAAAAGTCTTCAGTTTGTGTAAATAAGGTATTAACCACAGGTTTATTCTGCAGCACTAATAACTGAAAGACGGTTCTTCCATTACCAGTACACGACAAATTCACTGAAAGCTATTTTTAAGTGTAAACAAGTGGTTTTGACTTCAATTAGAAGACCTGGGAAATTGTAAATACTTTTATAAGAAGGCAGAAGAGGTCAAAATACATGGAGAAAACCAAACGAAAAACCCTCATGTAAGCAGAATACTACTGGACAGAGCACAATCAAATCACATTGCAAAACTACATCTGCAGAAGTGGGGGTTACTTGGTGTAACAGGAACCTTAGCGAAATCTCATCTTTTGGCATAGTAAGTCTAGAGGGGCTGTGAAAACTAGGATTTCATTTTAACTTTAAGGACAGTGATGCTTATTTGCAGATTAATTTTTTCAATCTGTGTATTCCGCTGTGAATTTAAAAGCTTGTAGAAATGAGTCTTCTTAAGTAAAATTAAGTTAAATTCCTAACAGGTAAAAGTAGTACAAGAACTACATAGCCTGGGAATGCAAACCTCTTTAGCAAAATAGGTTAAAAAGTAAAAATAAAATATCTCTTCTATTTTTGAGAAAAAAAGATTGAGGGATGCAAAAGGTTAAATTTTATATAAAGGCAGCCATTAGGAATAACCAGTGTAAAGGCACTCAGGTATATGTGTGCACCTGCATTTATTAGAAGGCTATAACTTTGTTTTTAACAGACTCAACATAAGGAATTCCTCACTGCTTTGTGCCCAACCAGGAAACTGGTGCTACCTTTCAGGTCTATTATTTCAATTGTCTGTTCGACAGTACTCTAAAAGAAATGTATGAAATTACTTAAAAGAAAACAACTCCAAACATGCACACACCAGTACATCATACAGCACAATGTGAAATGGAATGAGCATAAGTTAAACCAAGAAATGATCAGATTTGCTAGAAGGAAATATTTTTCATGGTAAAGGAAGTAGTCAACCAATGGAGTAGTTTGTCTGGAAAGACTGTGGGGGTATTCAACACCCAACTGCATGAAGTCCTGAGAAACCTGCTTTTCCCCATAGCTGACTCTGCTTTAGCTAAAATCCTCTTGAGGTTCCACCCAACACTTAAATATTTACTTACAGTGGAACTGCTTCTATAAAAATGTCAGCAATTTTTAAACCTTTGATCGTTGCTACAAGCACAGCCTCAGTATGAATTTTTTAACAAAGCAGGTTATCACAAGCAAAATTCAAAACAATGCAAAGCTCTCAACTCCTGTTTCTTTCCTATGAGTTTAAAGAGAGAGCTGGGAAAAAAAAAAAGAACTATGAAAAAGAAATATATAAGTGTTTAACCTACAGGTAAAGAAGTACTGTGTCAGAAAACCACTTAAATCTTAACTATTTGGCAAATGAAGACAAACATTACAGCTGGCAGATATATACTTATATCAGTAGATTCAAAATGTAATTATGATTTTCATAAAAAAGATATCATGAATGTAAGTTGAAAACCAATATCTCCAACACCATGTAATCTTCCATAGGAGTGTTATCATGAAAGCATATATATATATATATATATATGAATAATAATACATAGTGCATTTTTGCTTAGTTACTAGAATAATCACCTTCTCCAAATAGAACAAGAATGCTGTCTCATTTCTGAAGTGTATATAGAAGACTTGATTCTGCTTTTAACCAAATTAAGTTGCACAAAGACAAAAAATAGTTATGCAGAATAGTATATAGATGTAGTTGTTTTGAGAATTGCAGTGAGGACTCGAACCAGCAAGCACATAAAAAGTGAGTAACTCATTTTGGAGCACTTTAAAAGGAAAGGTACACCTGCATGTTGGGAAGGACTTGGTCTTGCTATGCTTATTCTTAAAAGGCCTGTTAAACTGAGTCCTTCAGGGGACCTGGTGTCTACTTGATTTCAAAATGCTATCAGGCAAGCAAAGTGCTCTGTTGGGGGCAGATTTTTGCCAAATTATAGGAGCAGGATACAGTTGAAGATTAAAACACCTGAATTTTTTGTGCCACCATATGTGCTGACAAACGCATATATGAATGTCATACCTCTCTTTCACTCCTTGCCCTGCCCTGAATTACTGGATTCCAGAGCACTCTTTCCTGTGGAGCATTTCTGCAGATTTAAAGTCCCGTGACCAGGTAAAGACAAATGGATTTCTGCTTTCTGTGCTGCTCATCAGCATAAATATTATAATAAAATATGGACCACATAGATGCTTAAATGGTAACCTATGAAAATTTATCATATGTATCTACAGAACAAAGAAATAAAGTTATCTTCATTCATTAAATTTTATTCATCAAAAGTTTTCCATTTCTTAAGGCAACAACCTTTTGACGGAAGAACAAGTCAGTAGAATGTGTTTTCTTGCATCAACTGAGGTTACTATACATTCCCAATTAACCATCCATTGTATAGCTCTAATTATAGTCGTGTGCTTCTAAGATCTCTCAGTGTAGGCTACATTTCCTGTTTTGCTCTGAAATAAAAAAAATCCCATCTGAATTGCTCACAGCAGGGTATCAATGCACCAAGCTTGGATCAATTTGCAAACACAATGTCAGGTAGCTTCCTGATACAGATACAGCTTCTATATCAGGAGCCAAGCTGCCAACTACTACAAACAGGCATTTCTTTATTTCTTCACTGACTTTGTTAGAGGAAAATTAGTTTACACTAACCAAGAATTTGTCTAGAATTCTGTGAAAACTATTTACACATTCTTTTATTTATGTATCTGGTTTTATATGGTTTTAATAGACTATTAGAAGTATAAGTATTACATTAAATTTACTAATAACACCAATGCTTAGCATGATAATAGAATATTCACTCTAAGGAGTTAATGAAAAATTAAACGATTCACTTTGTACCTAATAGTTGTCTACAGAATTTACATAATTTATATTTATGACCCAGGTATTCATTAGTCAGTTAATAATGATTTTTCCCCCATGGGAAATCCATCAAGAAATAAAGAGCCAAGCAGAGAAATACTAATGAAAAGTTTCAACAAATTTAAGTTTTCCTAAAGGCTAGGGCAGGATTATTATGTACTATTTCTACCAGCCTGTGTGAGCTTGTACAAAAGAGATCCAAAAATTTGAAAAAGGGGACAGCAAACAAACAATCAAACAAAAGACATTCTGAGAGTTCTGCTTAGCCATTCTCTTAAGGGTATTTTGAAATCTTTTAGGTCTATATCTGTATCAATGACTTTCCTCTTCCAATACTAAAGCCAAACGTCTGCCTTCTGGCCCACGAAGTATGACTGAATTTCATCATCTTATTTTTTTCCCCAGATTGCTGCTTATACTTTCTTCCAGAAATGAAGGATAGTTTGCAATTTCTTGGATTTTTGTTGAAAAGCATAAAAATACAAAACGTTTGGAATTTCTTTATAGTGGGATTTTACAGATGGCTCCAACACGTTTTCCTTTAACTAGATAGTTGAGGAACATCTCACAACATTTTTGTTCTGCATCAAAATGTGACAGAGACAGGAATATAAGGATTATATAAAGTTACTGTGTGAGGTAATATTAATAGAATTATATTTTACACCTTCTTGAACCAACTATATTCGTATTGTCAGTTCCCAAGAGAAAATCAGTGTGGCATCAAGCATAGGCATGAAGAGTGCTACATTTCTCTTGCATATTAAATTTGAACTCTGGGTTTTGACACAGCAACTTGCTGATTACATACCATTATGTCATTCATGACAATCTGTTAACTGAACTAATTAAACTAATTTAATATCATTATATAAGCATATATGTATAAACATATATGTAAATATTGAGACTGAGAAGTGCTTGCTGCTTTCCAAGAAAGGATGAGAGAGTTGCAGTCTGTCATATTCATCTAGGAAATAGCAACTTATATCAAACAGGCATCCCAATTATTTTTCTCAAATATGCTTGTCTTCCTGTTACCATTATCCCGATCAGCACATTGCAATGGCTCCTTCTTTGGCCCTGTGTGTTGCAGTGTTTCAAGGAACCCTCAAGGATATATCTAGGGTCTGGCAGATTTACAGCCAGCAACACAATGTATGTACACTGTGCAATTTTTAACAAGTTAAATTTTTCTTTTCTATTTTTCTTTTTTCTTTTTTTCTTTTCTATTCATTTTTCTTTTCTATTAATGAGTTTAATAACTCGTTAATAGAAAAGAAAAATGTCTATCTTTCTACATCTTTCAAATCATCAAATTATTTTCTGAAGAGTGCATGGTTAGAAGTTTATGCTTAAACTGTAGATAACAGCTATACCTAAGAGCCAATAAGGCTGGTTTTCTGTTAAATAGAAACATTAGAAACTTCATCTATTTTCTGAGAGGACGATGCTTGTCTGCAAGCCAGCCACGCTAAAACCTACTTTTTCCTTCTCACCTTCCTATTCTTTTCTTCCACTTAGATTTATTTTCCACATTGTCCTACTTAAATTCCTTTAAATGCCTACCAATTCCAAGGAGTAATTGTCATCCTGGCATTTCCTTCTGTCTTCTAACTGTATGACATTCCCTGTGTAATAGCTTAAGACAGACCTATTTCCCTTTCTCTCCCAAAGCTCTCTTTGATTCCTCAGATACTATGGAAAAATATTGCCAGTTACTCCATTGTGCAGTAACAAAGCCTAGATTAACTCCATTTTGTATGACAACCTAGTCCAATAGGTGCCTGCTAATGCAGCACTCTCAAAATGCTTCACAGATTGAACCCTTTAGGGAGAGCAGACATTTCTCCAGTTAATTTCTGGAAGCCAACAGGGTTTAGACATATGGCTGCTCAGAATGGGGCAAGTTTTGGCATTTGAAGAGGTACAATTCTAAGAATACGTATTTGTGGAATTTAGCCATGCCCTGAAATTTAGGTAGCAGTCGTCTGCACATGTGTTTTGGGGAAAGAAAGAAGAAAATTTTGGACAATCTTTCTAAATGAAAAGTTTAACTCTTACATCCCTTGTTAAAATAACATGACAATGAAAAATTCAGTGCAATTGATCAAAAAACCCTCTGTTGCATATCATTCAGAACTTATTCTTTAAGGTACTGCCAATCCTGCTGGAACCAGAAACCATCAGAAATATCATGTTATTAGTGTGAGAGCTTCCTTTTGTGTGATTTACAGAAAGATTTCTCAAGTAAAATGTCTGTATAAATACAGCACTAGAATAATAAAAAAAATAATTGTGACCCTTTCTGGCACAACCTATAACTAAAACAGCCTGCTTTTTGCAATCTTATTATACTGAAGAAAGTGGGAAGTATTCTTCCTTACAAAGTAGTATTAATGAAAGCGTGGTTATTAACATAAAACAGGAATTATACCCTTGAGTGAAGAAGGGGCAATCAGTAACAAAGTATAGTAATAATATAACAATCATGTTATCACCAAATGATGACTGTTTGATTGTGATGGATTAAACAATTGCAGCATTTTATTACTTCATATCCCTCCTGCAGTAACATTACAGCAGCAGTCATGTCATTTTTTTTCTTGCAAATTTGGCACCTGCTGACTTAAAGTCATTTATAGGATGTTGTTAAGTTGGTTTCTTAATGCACGTGCTACGTTACCATTAACACTCTTAATGACCACAAGAAATATGAAAATGGATCAATTAAAAGAGGGGGTTAGCCCTCCCACAGTTTCTAATCACATGTGGACAACCACTAATGAATTGGAGCTCTCTTGGGTATCTATTCTGAAAATCAAATCTTCTAGACAGTTAATCAATTGAGATAGATATCCATTGAGGTTGTGCTCTGCTGGATTTCACTGCATCACTGCTACTTAGAGAAAAAGAGGCCAAGTGAGAAAGGAGTGGTGGAAAGTAAGTTTAAAGGCATTTATCTGCAGTAATGTATAGTAAATAATTATGCTTAGTTTTATTCCTGAAATGCCATGAATGTTAAAAGACAAGAGACCTTCTAGACTTTCCTTCTATTTTCCATGCAAAAGTAACAACAAAATTCCACAAACAAGGAAGATCTATTCCATTGCTCTCAGATCTTGGACACTAATACTGCCATGAAATAGCTGTGGGCTAAACATCTTTTCTGGTGCAAACACAGTAAACATTCTTTTTTTTTTTGCTTCTAAAATATCTACTGCTCCTTATTGCCAGATGTATGCAACTTTACTAATGCCAGGACTACAGCAATGATTTTCTTATTTCAAGACATAAACATATATCGCAAGAAGGAGTGTTCTGATTTAAGGAAAATAAGATGAAAAACACTATAAACCTCTGAAGCCCTCTGAGACTAAAAAAAACATTTTAGTGCTTTATCTTTGACTGCACTATAATAGTGAATGCTAATTAGAGCTGCCAAGTTGTTCTTTCAAGATTTTCTATTCATATACAACTTTATCCACTGTCCTGAAAATATGTGTTTTGACAGTATATTGCCTTTTCAAACCAGAATTTTTCGAACGTGTGTATTTCAGCAATGTCACATGTATGGACAAAAAGAAAGGAGTGACTGCATGTGCAGTCTATCTCAAATCTCACTGTTATATTATACCAGTTTCCACAAGGGACTGACTATGGTTCCAGTTTCATTCAGTTTATTTTTCCTATCAGTGTATATGAAATAGCAACCAAAAACTCTGACAAAGAAAAGGTGGTGGATTAGCTGGCTATGCAGAGGTGATATACCCAGACTATTCCACATGAAAAGCCTTCCAATCTCTGTGGAGATTTGCCTCTGCAAATCCCTGTTCTTGGAAGATTGACTAGCACTGAAAATTACTTGGTGAAGGGAAGCTCAAGAGTACATAAATAAGCTATCCCGAAAAGAACATATGACTTTGGTTCTCAGCCAAGAGAGTGCTACTCAGCAAAAAGTGGGAATACAGCACCAGATGGCAGGTTTTCAAATTTGAAAGATAAAGATATTTTCTTCAAACATCTTGTAGGAGCTGCCTACTATCTAACAGGATGGATCTTCAGACTTTCATCACTACTGCTTCTGCCTGATCAAGGATAAAACAAATCTTTAATCATTTAAATCATTAAATATCAACATTTATATCCTTCTGACTCACCCCAAATCCCAAATATGTAAATAATAGAAGTTTTTAAGAACTTTCAGTCAATAAACTAAATGGATTCCTCCTTCATTTCCAAAGATATTGAAGATGCAACCATATTTCTTCTGAATTGACTTTCTGTGAACAAGACAACACTTAAACCTAGAAGAGGTATTACTCCAATTAGACACTGAATTTCATAATCTTCAAAAATCTGCAAATGAGGAATTAGTTATTCTTATTTCTTCAATATTTGAAGTCAAATTGTATATAAGAATTGTTGGAATTAGTAATTCACACCCACATTGTAAAACTTGATTACAGATATTTATGATATTGTAGCAATGCATATGCACTGCTAAAAGTGTATTATTTTTAAGGCATAAATTATACCGTGATGGGACCAGTAAAAATATCTGTTATCAAAATGTTTGTGTTTCTCTCCTTGACCACATAATTCATGTCTTCCTTTTTTGTCAAGAAATTACAATAACAGAAGCAGAGTACTCTACTGTTTTTTTTTGTTACAAGTATAGATATTTGTCTGAAATATGGTAGTTATATTCCTGTGGTTATGACAGTTGATACTCTCAGACTCTTATATAGTGTGGGGTATGAAGGAGCACAGGTTTTACTGTTCAAATGTCACAATAAGTTCAATGGGATTTTTTCAACATTTGAAGACTACTTTATATCTTTGATGTGAGTGAATTTACCAAATATCAGATAGATAGGCATCTTATCTCTCTAAGGTCAATGGTAAAGATTGTATTGTATACTGACATGGTAAAATGTATATGGATTCATGCTTACACATTTACTAGACAAAAAGAAAAGGAGAAATATTGTTATATTTCCAGATTAATTTTTTTTTCTATTTCCTGATCTCTGGTTTCTTAGATAAGGACTAGCATTTGTTTGCTTTAAAAGGCTTTTTTTGTGTGAAGTTATTCACAGTCATTCTAATCACGTTTTTCTTATGCTCTTTCTAGTATTTGCTTAACCTGATTAGTGTTCACAGCTAATGTAATAGCCATTGGTGAGCGTGAGCTGAAATAACCCGCAGAACTTCCAGCAGCCCAGTCTTGTCAATATCTGGTTAAATCCAGCTCTGTGCGGCAATCGCTACTGAAAGGTCACCGTTGCCCAACATTTCAGTTTGCCCATCCCTTATAATCTGCTTCTCTGACAAGATCCTCATGAAATCATATCCAGAAGTACGAGATAAGTCACAGTGAGAATTAGAAAAATAGTCCTTTAGAAACAGTTATTACAGGGGGAAGTAGGGGTGGGGAGGATATCTGGTAAGAGCAACAAATACTTTACTCATGCCAATTCCTTCTTGCCCTCCTTATCTCCACTTAGAGACATGAGCAATGTACATAAAACTGGCATGGCTTGAGTAGAAATGGTATCATCTCAGTATATCCTTCCATAAAGTTTGAAGGTCACAGAAAAAATAACAAGAAATGCCTAAAAAGGTCAAACTGAAAAACTCTCGTTAGAAATCACAGTCTCAAAATTACAGTATTGAGGTCTAAGAGCTTTCCCCTTAAGCATTTAAACACCATATAAATAGCTTGTTTTCTTAAAATATTATAAATTCCAAATCATGGTTACAGAGAACAAAGGGAATTCAAGAATGAGTCTCAATTTTCATTACACATAAAGGAAAAAGACAAAACCACCTTCTGCAGTGTCAATTAACCATGTCCAGTTATATCCTAAAGAGATGCAATTAGTTTCTTTATTTATTATAAAATACTATGATATCAGTAATAGCTTGTTTTCTTCAAAACTAATCTCCAGTTTCCCCCCCCCCAAAAAAAAAAAAAAAAGTGGCAATGATATCTGTAACAGGTGAAAACATAATATACAATAGAGGCAACAATGAATCACAGTCCTTGGAGTCCTTGGAATTCAGAATTTAGACATCACAGGCTATATTTCTTAGTTCCTGAGCATCTGTCCCCTCAACTCAAAATCACTTAATCTATATTGCTTATTTCCCTTTTATCACTGATGCTCACTTCACTATTAAAGCTGCACCTCTACATACATCTCAAACTTACTTTTAGGAGTCTGAATATAATATATTATCATATAT
>VXBZ01008493.1:167451-185622 GCA_013399135.1 Heliornis fulica
GGAGGGCATTTTTCACAGTCTCTCCCTGCACCACCATGGGGTCATTAATGTTTATAAATATGTAAAGGGGGAGTGTCAGGAGGATGGAGCCAGGCTCTTCTCGGTGTTGGCCAGTGATAGGACAGGAGGCAGTGGGTCCAAGCTGGAACATAGAAAGTTCCATCTGAATATTAAGAATAACTTTTTCACTGTGAGGGTGACAGAGCACTGGAACAGGCTGCCCAGAGAGGTTGTGGAGTCTCCTTCTCTGGAGACATTCCAGACCAATCTAGACACGTTCCTGTGTGATCTTATCTAGGTGATCCTGCCCAGGCAGGGGGGTTGGACTAGATGACTTTTTGCTTCCAAAACCTAACATTCTGTAATTTCTGATACTGATGGCAGTTTGAAGAGCAAATTAGTCCACTTGTAAGATTTCCTACTTCTCTGCTACAAGGTGATATTTACTTTATTATAACAAATCTGTAAACTTATGTGGCAAGCCATCTAAGCCAGCAGAAAGAAGGAGATAAGATGATACACATTAAAAAGAAAGAAAAATATATTATTTATTAAGCACATTTTGAACTCACCTTTAAATAATTTAATGAATGTCATATTTTTGGGGTTTTGGTTTTTTATTATTTAGATTCATCTAGACCCCTTTTTTGTGTGTGTGTGTGTGTGTGTGTGTATTATTTCATTCTTTATTATTTCACATCCATAATGCACAAGGTTGTGATTCTCCACTACTGTTGATGACAATGGGATACTTAGTCATCCAGCTTCGGTGTGACTTGAATACACTGTTAGTGCTGCAGACAAATGACTTGGCCTCAGGGGACAATTCACTTCCTCTTCCTTTCTGAAAGAGGCTTCCAAAAAAGAAATTATTTCGTCCTGTTTTCAGGAATGGTTTTATATTGGTTTTACAAATAGATTCAAACTGTTGATTATATTTTGAATAAGTATTAACTTTAGTTAATTAAGTTTAGTTTGCAGACTTGGACTTTTAATTCCACCGTCCCCCTCAACTTAAAAAAATATTTTATTTAAGAGGGTTGTTTTTTTAAATTACATTTGAAAGCATAATATGCAAGCAGTATCCACCTTATTTTCATAATATGAATACTTCAAATATAGAGCAGAGGATAACTTCTCTAAAATTTACTGTACTTGAAATGTAAAATTTGAAATTACTGTATAAAATATTTTAACAATTTGTTACTTTTTTCCCTTAAAGCTTCCTTTTGCTGTTAGCAGCAGGTATTAAATCTAAACAAATATCAAGAAAAGAGAATAGGTCTTTAGAAAAGAGTGGTTATATGTACTGGGCATGCAGAAGAGAAAAGTATGAGTACATTAGCAAAACCCGGGGAGAAAACTTGACCCTAAATCTTTTATATTACAGTTTAGGTCCTCAAAGCACAATAAGAAATTAGTTTTACTGCTATACTACGTAAACTTAGTTTACTGCCAAATTATGAACATCACCTGATATCAATTCAAATCACAGTGTACTACCATGCAATGGAGAAAACCACTCTTGCTTACAACTTACAACAATGTGCTGCTGTATCAATTTAAGATTGAGATCTACCCATGTGGTTCTACTGCCTGCACAGGATAAAATGTTTATTGAAGAATAGTAACATATAAAATGGAATTAAAAAGCACCATGGTCTCAATTACTATATTGGTGTCTTCTTCAAACAGCCACATAATAGTAAATTATTATTGTAAGAAAACAAATCTAACATCTGCATTTATAACAAGGAACTTCTTTAGACAATCAGAAAAAAAATATAATACACAAAATTTGCTTAAAATATAGTGTATTCATAGATTACTCCATTCATCTAGTTTCTGCTCAAGCTAGGAATAACAATTCTAAAAATAATTATTTTTTCCTTCATTTTATATTTTTCCATAGTGTTGCAAAGACTTGCAGATACTGCCTCCTGTGGATAACTTTTGATATCTTTTATAGGTGGAAAAGTTGTTAAGGTACAGTAACTGTCATCCAACTTTCATTTTCACTGCCATTTAGTGTAAAAACTGCATTTAATAAGTAGTGCTACTACATTTGCTATGAACTCTGTAACTCTTATTCCTTTGTCTCTCAGACACTCAGCACCACTGAAAAACTCATTTGAGACACTAGCCTTGTAGAGAAAAATATAATATAATATAATANGCAGCTTTGCAAAACTACTGATTAAAAGAAACCAACCCAATACCTGAAGTGAAGCAAATTAGCCCAGATGGAGTGTTTTAGATGAGATTGATCAAGCTGTGTCAACGTCTTAGAATATTGTTGTAGAATTCACATTGACCTTTGGATATATCTGATCATAATCATGATTCATTTCTACTGATTATCATGTGATAAACCACTACATTTTTCCTTCAGTGACTTCTCTATGCTGGTAATGGAACTCATACTTCAGCACCAGATCTGCAATTATCTGTGGAAAGTTTCCTTGTTAAGCATATAGTTCAGTTGTCCCATTAAAACTTCTGACTTGTCTCAAAAATTAATTTCATACAGCTGTAATTTGTGTGTGCATGTGTGCTTCTGTGCACATCCAAAGGACTGGAATAAATTCCTGCAATTAATATGTAGCTTTATAAAGAAACGTGAAGTTAAAGAAGAAATTTGATCAGACTGCTTTATTTTCTGACAGAGATCTGTTGCTTGCTTAATATTTTTTAAGAGGTGCCTAATATTTTCACAGAACAGTAAAGTCACTGTATCCCTACACTGTATGCAGATAATGATAAAGTAATGCTAAATATGCTAATAATATGCTAATATGAAAGGCCAGATTGGATGGAGCTTTGGGTAACCTGGTCTATTGGAGGATGTCCCCGTCCATGGCAGGGACTAGATGACCTTCGAGGTCCCTTCCAACCCAAACCATTCTATAGTTCTGTGATTCTATGATCTTATGATTTTTTTTTCTCTACTTTGCATTAATTGCTGAATTCTGTCTTCAGAGAACATTTGGAAAAGGTTATTCACAACTTTCCTTTCTGAGAATTCACTGGTGATCAAGTTGCAATATTAACTGTATTTTCATTGTGATCTAATATTTAGTAAAATATTACTGCCACTGGAAAGCTCTCTTCTGTATTCCAGACGCACCAGAAGTCCCCTTTGTTCTGAGACACCTAGTCAAATGGGAATGCTCAGTCAACATGAAGGAACCTTAAAGTATTAAAGAAAAAGTAAATTTAAATGGTGATGCCATCTGTTTTATTGCAAAGAACATTCCCATGCTAATTCTATGATACTACTTTATGAGCATACAGTTATTTAACATAACCTATTTAAAAGATTTTACTCATCTTTAGTTACGGGATCTAGTCCCTTTGTAAATGAAGACATTTATACCTTTGCTACTTATTTCACTAACACCAGATAAGTGATTTGCAGTTCATGTGTTTGTACAGAGCTTGTCATTTTATACTATGACATAACATGGAATATTGCCTCTATTGTACATTTTGATAATGTCAAATAAAAGTACAGAAGACTAGATTTTGTACTTAGAATTCCTGGTTTTAGTCTCTCTCTCAACTTAAAGGCAGGAATCAATCAAACATGCAAATTATTTGTGAGAAAATATATTACATAGGGTGTAGCTGACATTTACAAACAACAAAACTACAAAAGATATATTTCTTCAATTTGCAACACAGGGCTTACCTGTTGGTTACAGTGTTTTCATAATGATATTGTAATATCTTGTCTTCTTGATCATCAAAAGCTTAACCATGCATACAAAAGAAACCAATCAAAAAAAAAATAGTTCTGTCAAATCAATTATTCACTAAAATCAGTATGCTCAGGAGAATATCTTTTAGATTAATATATCTGTAAAGAGAATACACTATCTTTGTACTAAACCAAAACATGCATAATAATACAAAGAAGACTTTTTAAGAAAACCTAATTGAGGATAAGCCTGTCACATTAAAGCTTGTTCTTGACAATAAGGTTATGTGGAAAACCTTTCTGTGATTAATCTAAAAGTTTAAGCTAAAGAAGTACCGTATAATTGCTTATTATCATGAGCTTCTTACAAAATCTTAAGGGAGAATATAATTTGCACAAACATATGCTCCATCTTAGATTACTAAATATTTCTTAGGGGAAAATGGTTAGAACATTAATGAATAATAACAACAGATAATTTCATTACATTTAACACAGGCATAAGCATTTGTTTCTGTATCAGAAATGTTAATTGCCACAATATATGAGAAACAGTGATTTAGAAATGGGTTGGGGTTTTTTTGTCTCACATGTTTTAGCACTTATGAAACATGGCAAAAAAAAAAAAGTGATTCATCTGTTTGATTTCTCCCTTTTTAAGATTTTTGAAAATTCACATGGATAAAGGAAAAATAAATGTGTCTTATAAAGATAAAATAATTAAATACCCAGAGTTTTTCTTTTAAAATAATGTAATAAAGTGTATGATATGATATTTAAATTTTGAGTTATTTATTTAACATTAAAATATTCAGAGGTATATGGCATGAAAAGGAAGGTTACATCCCTTCAAGTTTCAAGAATAAGCAATGTAGGCGTAATACTTGTGTTACTCATAAAAATACTTTCCACTACCTGATTGTATTTCCTACTTTTTTATTACTTAGTAGAACTGAAAAAAATAAATGTGTTTGAAAACAATATTTTGAAGCAAATTATGTCAGATTGCATCATCAGGAGTTATTTCTATGCTACTTTATAGTAATAAAATAACCTTCTATAAACCATTTGATAAATCAATCATGGGATATGTTGTGTTTTTAGTGTGTCAGAAATAATCTCATTTAGCAAATATCTTACCTAGTAGGACAAGTCAATACCAAAAAGTCTTTCTGTATCAATAGTCAATCCTTATTTTTAAAACAGAAACATTAATTAAAATAAACACTTAGCAACAGCATGTCCTACATGCTATTAAAAGTTCAATTCATTTTTATACGTTTAAAAATCTGCAGTAATACATGTCCAACCAGTTAGTGACTGGGTTGACTTAGAATAATTTTGACATTTCTTTTAAGGATGTGTAACTGGCATTCACCTGAGTAAGAACAGTCCAGAGCTGGAAAAGTATTAGAAGGATTTATGTGAAAAGTAGGCTTTCATTTCCTTAAAGGTTTAGATACTTTGGAAGGCTGCCTTACACACTTTGGGTTAGAATTCTCCCTTGGGAGAATGAGACAGATCAAAGACCTCACTGTACATAAACCCAGGTGCCTTCCATTGGTGTGTTTAGAACAATATACTGTCTTTGTCAGTGACAATGTCTCAGTTGTTGTTGGCATTATTATTGCTATTGTTGTTATTGCTGTTATAATAATAATTTTTTTTCTTGACTTTTCCTTGAAAAAGACATGAAGTTAAAATACTAAATCAACTTTTTTCTTATTGAAATGCACATGAAAATACTCCTATCTTCACTATTCAGATACTCTAGTAATTAACGTGATATATCGGTGAGAGATAGCAAATAGTTTGGTGTAATAAATTCTGCAGAGTCTACTGGAACTCTATGCAATAAATGGCCCTGTATGAGCATAAGTGCAAAATATTGAGCCTATTTTTTGTAATCAGTCTAGTTGCCAAATACTGTTTCTTTATTAAAGCTAGTTTCTAAGTCGTGAAATTCAGCACATATTTCTATATCATAACCTTAGGTTTCAGGAAACTTGTAATTTTAAATTTAGTGATAATCCTTCGGTTACTTTGGGACTATGCCCTCATGAGCTAGGTCACTACTTAGTCCTGCACTGAGGTCAACCTCACCTCCTGGTTCATCTTTGCAGAGCATCCCTCCTTCTCTCGCTGCTGCTTGACAATAAATACTGGACCCTTTTCTAACAAATATTTAAGTGTATTATATTCAGTATTAATTATTTAACTAGCCAAAGTGTTTTGGATGATGTGCTAGATATGTGACTTTCTAATATGTTTCATGTTATTTCCAGAGAAGTAACATTCAGAGATGCTTACCTAATTCAGGCTTTCACTGTGCTACAACTACAGATATGGTTATATGATGAACCATATCTCAATAAGTAAAACTTAACTTCATAAAGACAAAGTAGTCAAATTATAAAGAAACAAAATTATATCATTTTTCAGTTAAAAAAATAAAGCTTCAACATAAGCAATGTCTGCCACAAACTGAGTCCAAGGATCTTAAAGATGAGAGCACTATATGACCATCCTTTTGGAAACATAATTCTGTATACCAGAATTCTAGATTAATTTTTTCAGGCCATTTGTAGTTATGATGGAAACGTTTGGGATTTTTTCCCCCAGTCATCTAATATGTGCACAAAATATGTTGCTACTTTCCAACACCAATAGCAAGGTTCAGTTACTGTACTAAAATCTGTCTGTAAATATTAGTCATTGTTCAAAGATATTCCTTTTGGTTTTTAATCTTGCAAACAGTCTAACTTTTTTTTTTTTTAAGATATACAGAATGAAATATCAATCAGAAAAAGGACACCAGAGCTCTCGTGATTCTGAATGCCATAATACAAAAAAACCCCCAAACTTCATATATAAAATTGTGTCTCAAACAAGTCATTAATTTGGAGTTTAACAGGAAGATACATCTCTCAAATAACAAAATATCTGTACAACGTGTAGAAAATACAAGGGAAAAAATAGTAAGCACATGTTTCCTATGAGACAATTGCCTTTTAGTCAATGTTCATTAATTTGCAGACTTTTACTTTCTTCTGTCAACTTGGCTCAGTAAAGATTTTAAAGATTCTGTAGCCTTTTACTACTTTCCAGCAAGATCATGAAATAGTTCAAAAGCTTTAGAGCAAGAGCTTTAACTTGTTAACTTTTTCTTCTTTCCATTTTGTTTTACACTATATAGCAGTTAATATTGAATTAGCTGTAGGCCATATCTGTATTGCAAGAGGAGGATCTGTGTACCACTATAGACCTGTGTGAGGTATACAACAGGTCCAGTCACGTTTTGCATATAACAATGGTCCAGTCTCACTTTCCTGCATATCCATTTATGCCTCCTTGTACTATTGTGCATAGACTGAAAACAGTAACTGGAGATGACATTGTCTACACCATTTAAGACTTCGTGCACATCAATTACGTTTTAGAATTGTGTATGTGTCACAGCCCTTTTAAATCATTGGCTTATTTGGTAGATTAGACTGTAACAACAATATTTTATCTGTTTCAAATTATTAACAAGAAACTCATATTATATTACAATTTACAGTGTCTTTGGTGATAGCACTTACTGCTCCTCACTTCGCTAATTACACTATTCTTTACTGTTGTCTTCTTATTTAATTTCTGAAATTCCTCTGTGCATCTGTTGTTTCTGTATTCAATAATCATATTTTTAAAATGCAGCTAAGTAAGCAGACTGTGGACTGTGACATTTGACTTTATGGTCTTCTATTATTACAATAATTTACTTTGTTGCCTTAGTCATTGGCTAAAATTCATTCTAGATTAGGCAAAAACTATTCCGTGTTGGGCTGTTAACACAGTGGTTTAGGAAAGCAATTGTTTACTAAATCCTAAATCTTTCAACTTTGTCTCCATTCTGCAGCATGCCTCAGAGATTTCCCAATTAAAACCAGGGAGGTTGAAATAGCTTGAAATCAAATCAACCATAAGTACAATCTTGTTAACCTGACTTGCCCTCCTTATCTCTTCATACAAGTTTTCATTTCAGTTTCTTTTTCCTGTCCTTGGAGGTTCATTATACAGTGTACATGCCTTATTGTCACTTCAATACTCCTATGTAAAAACTAGCTTATTTCCTGAAGATGTCAATTCTTTCCTGCATGTGCTTCATTTTTCCTAACTTGTAAGAGTACAATCTAACTTGAACAGAAACAATCTTTCTTGGGCAACTTTCTTCCATAATAGAACACTCTGAAGAGTATTAAGTGATTATATGAGATATAGATGGTTTTGCCTAAATAGATCTAGAATGGATAGAATGGATCTAAGAAATCATGTAACTCTAAATCTTCTGGGAAAATGTTTCGGATTAGAGTTAAATATATATTTTATTTCATTTAGACACAGTATGTCTTAAAGTTAGTCATGGCTTTTGTTTTAGAGAAGGAGGAGAGACAATTTCTCGTATGGGTACTCTCCTACTTATGAATTATGTAATGCTTTAATTTGCAGATTTAACTGTCTTTTTGGGTTGTGTTGTGTTTTTTCCCCCCAGTGTGGACCAAACCATATTTGTAAACAGAAAATTCACTGTTGCAAAAATTTTTAGTTAAAATCTGTTTTATAAAAAATTGGTAGCCAGTTTTTACCTCCACCATGATATGAGGTACATGAAAAACTGATTCGGGTCAAACATTTTTGGCACCATTCCATCAGAAAACTACAGCAATTTCTATACTTTTGATCAGTACCTAAGCAATCACTTCCTTTTCCTCTCCAACTCTGAGAACAGAATTCAGTTTTCTATGAGAATGCCAGCTTGTAACCTTTCCAGACACAGAAAATGAAGCACAACTCAAAAAGGATTAAAGAAAGTAAGAACAGGCTATAGAGAAAAGTCACTATGCCTATAATCCTCCAGCTATCTTCTTCTATTTTGACCTCCCTTTACTTTCAAGCACCTTAAACAGTAAAGAAAAAGGGCCAAATCCTGCCTCTATTCTGTATGCATTTCTTACTGTAGTTTATCTGAAGGCAGAACTCAGGCACAAATTTCTTACAGTAGAATCTATTCACATTTAATTTAAGACATCTCCCTTTCTCCTCAGGTCTTATTTCTCAAATTTAATCAAAATCAGTTTTTTTTAAAAATGTCTTATCTTCTTTTCACATGAATGCCCTGACTCTAGCACTTTGCCCCTATCTAATTCTGTTATTTTCATTTTCCATTTCTAACTTCTGTGTACATGGTTTCTTTTCATCCATTCCTTTACTTTATAGACTGTTTTGCTTGTCGTTGTCTTCTTTCCAGCAGTTCTAGAAGTTCCCAGTATAATTGTCAAAGCTCCTCTTTGTGGAATCTCATGTGTCTAAATTTCCCTGGTAGTTACACTAATTTTAATTAACAACATTTTTAGCTGTCCTAAGACAGAAGAAGTTACTAAGCACTCATCTTTAGGTGCTAAAACATTTATATTATGCTGCCCTTTTCTTAACTCTAGTACAAAATTTAAGTATTTTTGCGTATTTAAAAAAAAAAAACACATTTTTTTTTACAGTATGTGTTTAAAAAATGTGAAACTGGAAAAAATATATTTCTACTCCCTATAAGTCCATTTAATATAGTACCTCCTAAGCTCCTAAAGTATCACTAATTGCTCTGTGAAAACAATAAGAAATAAGGCATTATCTTGTACATTCTACAAAACTAATCTTTTTGCAGTATTTCATAATTATTTTATACATGAATGTGTATTTCATAATTATTTTATACATGAATGTGCATATATACTTTTCTGCTGTAACGCAAGCTTTTCTTCCCACCTAGAGAAGGCATATAAGGAAGACTGAGAAGCTTTCTGAGGTTTCTGGTACAGTAATTTCAAAGATGCATTTTTTTTCTTTAGTAGACACTACCAATTTCTCTAACTGATGTTTCATCCATTACACCAACTCAATTTCTCAGACAATAGATAATTAGCTAGACTGTACTTCTGAATTATTATTTCTATCTTCTGAGGAATCTCATGCTATAATGGACAAAATGTCATGAATAATGAGGAATTATGTTGGTGAAAGCTACATCACTAAACCTAAAAGTTTATTGTCCCTTGTCTTTGAAGAAGGAAAGAGATTTTTATACATTAGTGGTCTCAGATCTGTTTAATATCTTCCTTGAGAGAGAATGTTAACACTACCTAGAAAATTAAAAACTGCAGATAAGACTATATAAAGCTTATCTTATATCTGAAGAAGGAACTGAAATAAAAGGAGTGATGCAATTTTTAAAATCCTTAGTATGGTCAGACAAACTTTGTTATTTAATCATGCACGAGGACTTTTTACCTCTGAAATGGCATGTTATAAAATTATAATTGTATTAGGTGACTCACATTTATGCAATTACCTTAGGAAATTGCATTATATTTCCAAGGATATATTTTTACTAAGTGCTGCCTATTGAGTTTATTCACATTATCTCATATATACAGATGAGGCTCTTTGTCTGTTTTATGTGAGATACTTACAGTACAGAAATAGGTGCCTTCCCCATGTGCTGCACAGTATCAACATTACGTAGCGTCCCCTGAATCACTGCACATTTTATACACAGCACAAAACAGGTCGAATGCTCTTCCTCCTTTTCTTCTGAACTAGCAAACAACAGGAATACATTTGTGTTCAAAGAAGTTTTTTCAGAGGTACACTGAGCAAGCAGAAAATGAAGCCAAGCCAATGGCAATTAGGATTTCACTGTTGAGTTCTCATGTCCATGTGGCATGTGACTTTTATTTGGAACTGCTTACAAGCTTGAAGGCTCAGGAAAGTCAGCAAGACAGAGAGATTGATTACTGGAAATATGTGCCATATGAAACTCCTCTTGACTTCCATTTCATTCTTTGACAGTTTTTGCTCATTTTGACGCATTCAGCACCTGAGAAGCTGCAAGTGTCCTGTAAGGGAGACAGACATTTCTCTGTGTGAAAAACATATACTGGGATCCCATCTAATAATAGAAGTTGTAGGTATACTTAACATATTTTCCATGCCCATAAGGATTTCAAAGAAAATGAGAAAAATAATTTTCTGACTACATCTTCCTAACTGACCCACTTTGACTAAGAGCCTTGTTATCCTAGAGAAGTGTAGGTGCACCCAGAGGATGAATCATGCAGGGGTAAATTCTTAGATTACATGAAATACACCAAATCTGTCAGTAGTTCTTTACTTGATAGCATCCCAGGATGGTCCATACATGAAACTCAGCACTTTCAAAGCTACAATTGACAGGACACTGCCCCAGTTCGCTATTCCTCACTTGGTGAGGATGCAGGAGCAGGGCAGTTGGGGCACCAGGGGCAGCCACACAGCTGGGCACCAGGATCTTCCCTTTGGTCAGTGACAGGCCAAGGTTGGGCTGGGGGGTTGGCCTTAGAGGTGGACCTGTCTCAGGGGATACCCATGGCTGTGCAGGAGACCCACCTTTCTGTAGCATTACTGGGGAAGACGCTGATGGCCCCAGGGGGATGAAATGGCACCCTGGGCTGTTTGCAGGTTGGAGAAAAACCTGAGAGAGGTGGACAGAGACAGTGAGGGCTGTGAGTGTCCTCAGAGCCCTGCCACTATTGTGGATTCAGGGCTATCTTGTAAAACTGAAGTTTCAGTGTTCAACTTAGCTAAAAATTATAAAGTAAACCAACACACATGCATTGACAAAATTATCTAACTAAAAATGCAAACTAGCAGAATAAGGGTCATGTCAATGAAGCAGCAATACACTTGATGATGGGCCAAGTGATGATGGAGAAAAACTGAAATTCAGCTGGTGCAGTCCTTCTTTTACTCCCCAAATAGAAGTGTTGTCATTACTCACAAGTGCCAAACAGACAGGTGGTCAAAACCAGTTATTTACTATATCCTACAAGATAAATCTAAATCATGAGGATAGTGGGTATATGGTAATGTTTCAAAGTAAAGAAATTATTATATCTAAGGCTGACTCCAATATCTCTTCCCTCATGCCGTAAATATGAAGGCAACCAGACACACCTGTCTTCTCCCTTCTGTCTCTTCACACTTCTTCCTTACATATCCAACCCCCCAAACACCCTGAATTTCCCAAGATCCTAAGTACGTGGTTTGCACAAGTTGGACCCCAGAAGTACTAGCATACCCTAGAGATTTTTCCAAAGTAAAACTGAGTCACTCGCCCTGGAGGTATTTAAAACACATGTATATGTGGCACATAAACACATGGTTTATTGGTGGACTTGTAAGTAAAAGGTTGAACTTGAAAATCTCAAAGGTCTTTTCCAGCCTAAATAGTTCTCTGATTCTATGGGTCTATGAAAATAACAAAGTATTTGGTGAATATCTGAGTTTTTATTATCTCAAATATCCTGTGTTCACAAATGCTTGGATTTTTTTCTTTTTTTTTTTTTTTGTAATTACTGTCCCATCTAATGACTATCGAATAAATATTTTATTTCATTTGAAAGGAGAATTAAGAAGCACTCAGATGCCACAGCTGAGATACTTAATAATGTATGAGTACTTTGTAGTTTAATGCTTCTAACTTTACTTTTGTAATGGCTTCGGGCTTTGCTTTTTTTTTTTGTCTTCATATCTTACACTTCTAAAACAGAGAACATCCCTTGTTGAGTACTTTCTTTGCCAATAAATTACTTCAGGTGGTGTTTATTACAACTATGCACTCTCTTTAAGTGATCATATCCTTCAAGGAAAACCACTACACACTATGTATTTAGGAATTTTTATTTATCGTTATTCTATATTTCCCATTCCTTGGATTCCAGACAAGTAAAAAAAGACCCCAACAGAGTATGCTGCAAAGTAGCTTCAGACTTGCCTCTGACTGGAGATAAAAAGCAGCAGTCAGAACATGAAAAAGGCACCTTTTCTTTTTAGGATGTTTTTGTTGATATTTCCCTCTTTTTCTTGGAATTTTCCTTCCTAATTTGAAAACAGCATTGTACATGAGGCCCATTCCATATTATCACTCATGAATTGGTGAATGATAGCTTTAGAGATAACCAGCATGAATTATGAAACTACAGAGTCCAGTGAAAGAGCCACTGAAGACTCAAGTTATAAAGACTAGTTTTTGTAGCCATTTAGTTTTTTATTTGATTTCTTACTCATAATCTTTCAAAAAGGGCAAACAAAGATTTTATAGTGTGTTTCCCATTGACTTTAATGGGAATTACATAGCTAATCACAGAATGTTAGGAGTCAGAATGGACCTCGAAAGATCATCTAGTCCAATCTCCCCCTGCCTGAGCAGGATCACATAGATTAAATCACACAGGAACTCGCCCAGATTGGTCTTGAATGTCTCCAGAGAAGGACACTCCACAACCTCTCTGGGCAGGCTGTTCCAGTGCTCTGTTACCCTCACCGTGAAAAGTTTTTTCCTTACATGCACATGGAAATTCCTATGTTCCAGCTTGAACCCACTGTCCCTTCCTCTATCACTGAGAAGATCCTGGATCCATCCTCTTGACATTTACTCTAAAACTCATGGCAGATATTAAAAATCATAGCTGTTGTTGAAAGGTAATGTATGGCAAATAATTAACTGAAGTTCAGATGACACACCAAAAAATTCTATACAATTAGAAATAAAATAAAAAATTGTAGGTAATATTGAGACAACAAGGACAATTATGGTGACAGATAAAAAATATTTCAAAATGAGTTTTCTTTTGGTGACAAATAGTATTCCACTGATGTTGTCAGAGCTATGACAAATTAGAGGATCTTACCCACAGATTTATGTGTCTACAGACCCTTCTTATTCAGTAAAATTATGTCTTTGCAAATGTTCAATGGATTTGTTCCATAGGTGTATTTCTAACTGTTTCATTTAACTGATATTGTTTGTGTATAACTAACTTCATTTTTAATATCTGTTTCTTCATTTTTAGTGAGCTCAGAGTTATTTTTTATCAAATAGAAAATGTTAGCAAGCATTACAAAACATGAATATCCAGTATTGTGCCTTGTAGATGTAAAAATCTATATATAACTTGCTAGATATATGCATACAAAATTTGTATCCACCAAAAAAAGTTATATCAGTTCATATTTTTCTGCTTCTTTCTGGAGTATTGTAAATTCACCTGCTTTCTTTCTCTCCCCCCCCTTATATAATTATAGACATATTTTTTTTCCCAGAAGATAAGCATTTGTAGACAACAAAACTGTGCTGATAGGTGTACATTAAATAGCAAAAATACAGCATGCCTCAAAGATCTGTTTATGATCAGACAAGTGTTCTATTCCTTCTGATCATACCCACACCTCCTTGAATTGGTAAAACCTAAGAGTATTGAAGAAAGTGAGATTTTAGACCTGACTTCATACCTAACTGTGTTTTGTAGGTAGATTGTGTTCACAAAAAGTTTATGCTACCTACAGATTCTCTCTGTCCATTATCAGGATTTAGATGGTCCCAGTCTCCAATGCCAGCTATGTTACAGTGTCACAAGGACAACTGGCACTGGCAGACTGCCAAAGCATAAAGAGAGCAATGGGACATATCTCCAGTACGTGGGGGAAATCTGTAATAATGTAATTAAAGCAGCCACGAATTGGTTGGTCAAATGCAAATGTCTACATTAGGGTGAGATCCTTTGCTCTCTGAAGTCTGCTGGCTGTACTGATGAGCTCAAACCAGCCAGGCCAGGCCAAGCTCAGACAAGCGCTGAGACCTTGCAGTCAGGTCAGTGCAAAGTCTATGGCCTTCTACTACTAATGGCAAAATCATATTTACTAGGATGTACCACTATTTATGTCCTCAGCTGAAAAAGCATTAAATCTGTGATCTAAGCAGTGACCAAGTCAGCAGGAGCATTTAAATTATGCATCACTCTTTAAACTGTATACTATTAATCCAAGTTACTTAGAAAACATGATGAATGCTGGAGACTTCAAATGTAGGGTGGTAAATTTAAACCTTTTCAATTTAATGACCTGAGAATGTGCACACAACTTGATATGTCCATCATCAGAATTCAGTGCTGACAGCCTTTGCTGTAATTTTTAAAATTTTATCTTTTATGGAAACCTTTGCATAAATCGATTTTTTTTTCTGCATTTTTATTTTTCCATATGATGAAGATAACATCTTTACAGTGTAAAAAATAGCAGCATTATTTTTAATTAATATTTCTTTGGCCACTCTCTCTGAAGGGTTTATACACATTTCATAATGATGCTTAACATAGCTATTATTAGTATAGAATAGATTGATACACATCTGTAGTTCCCATTCTTAAAATACCGATTACTTTTATGTTTTCACTTTAGCTTTGTTTTCACAGTATTACCCAGTATTGCTGTGTCCTTTTGAAGTTCATTAATGACAGGTTTTGTTAAAATTGCAATACCCATCCTTCCATATCAAAAAATGCATTAAATACACCAGGATTTTCAACATTTCAGTTAATCCAGGGAATGAATCCTATAGGGAGCAACATTAAGATCTTCCAAAACCACAATTTTAGACTTTAAATATACCAGATTCTAATCATATTCTAGTCCATTTTTAAACTTTTATCATGTGATTACTGAAAGAAATACTTTAGACAAAGGGGAGTCAGATGCATAGTATTAATGTATTTGGGAAGAAAACTGGTAGTTCTTAAAACCATTGTTCTGTTGATGAATGAGCTAAAGAGGGCCTAGCTTGCCCGTTTGAAAAAATACATCAAAACATACCTGCTATATCCAGTCGCATTGGAGTTTTGTAGTTCTTTGTGCCCTCCTCTTTGTTTTTCATTGTTCTTCTCAACTGACAGATAATGTAAACAGGTATGTATTTTTCATAAGTGTTTTATTATTGTAGGGATATAACCATCATTAGTTACTTCAGTGGGGTTTATCCACAGGTTTACAGAATTTTTGTTACTTTTTTTTTCTTTTAAAGTACAACACCTAGATTTAATTTTCATGAGTTATAATGTATGTGTTTGTGATTACTAAATATTCCCTTCACAAGTTTCCCCACAGTTATATCTTACATATTTAATGTCATTTTAAATTCAGTTTTAATGTAGTTTTTGGTAATGTACTAAATTTTTCATACAATAACGGTAAAGTACATATTTTCATCATAAGAAAATAGAACTAAACAAAACATATATTTTCATGCTATATATTTTATGCAACTATAAAATATACATAGAGGAAGAGGAAGAGAAAGGAAGAGAGAAACAACTGCAGACAACTGTAGCCTGTGCAGGCTTTCTCCAATACAGTGCACCAAATTCAAACCACACCTGTATTGCTGCCTTATTTCCCACTTTTTACTTTTTTTAATGAGTTACTGTTACATATTACTTTTCTAACAGGCATTTTTGCATAATCTTGGAAAAATATTTAGAACATCATAAAGCCATATGTTCAAGGTAACACCCCTTTATTTATTAAGAAATGAGAAAGCAGCTGGTTAGTGTGAATGACATTTTCTGTTATGCGCCACATTTGCAAGCCCTCAAGTATTTATTTCAAGGTTGCATTTAGAGATGTCATTGTTATTGTTACAGATCAAAGAACTTCACTAGGGGTAGAAAATATTTAATGTCTCAGATTCTTGCAAATTGCTCTAAAAAATTCACTAATGACACATTTTCTCCTTTGACTTTCTTTTCACAGAAAGATTGTCATTCTGATAATGAGCACAGATTAATTATAGTAATGGACTAAGACTGACTTTTGGTAACAGCTGTGAGAATCTAAATTGTTCTGTGGATAGTTCAACATACATAAACAGGAGATTAAAGGTGTCACTGGTCTTAATTAGTACATACAAAATGTATGTATTTCTGGTGGTTGAGCGGCCTATTTGTTTTAGTGTTCTTAAACTAACCTGAGAGCTTTTTTCGTTTATATTTTCCTCTTACCCTTTGCAGCTTCTTTGGTATATGTCTCTGGCATTATCTTTCACCAAGTATGACCCATTTGATTTGTTACTAAAATGTAGATTTCAAGTAGGCTACATTTGCTTTAATTTCCTACTTTTTTCCAGGCAAGACTGCTAGATTATTTTCACAGAGGATTAACAATTTCTTTCAGTCATAGCTAATAAAAGATACCATTCTATTCTATCATAGTAGCAACAGTTCATCACATTCAGGCATTCTTCTGGATTCGTATTAACATCTGGCTTTGTGGTATCAGCACCACAGTAAAAATAACCATAATGTGGGCATCTCCTTATTTGTATATTTTTTTAAATCATCAACCTCTCCCAGAACACTGCCTAATGCAACACATCCTGAAACAGACATCCCATATCAGCCACCTTCAAATTAGTTTCTGTTGGTGTCTAATGTCTGAGATATCTCACAGAGTATCCCCATCCCTATAATAATGACTTGCATTTGCAGCTGTTTTCTGTAGGAGCTGTCAGCCAGACAATAGTGGGGAAATTAAAGATATTGTGGCACAGAACTTTCTCAACCAGAGTAACAAAGCTTTATCTGACCAGACTAAAAAAAAAGCCTTAATTTAATACCCTTTCAATTAAAATATAAACTTCCTCAAAGATCACTGAGGGATGAAAGAGAATTTAAAACAGAAGATGAGAAAAAGAGATAAGATGTGCTTAAAACACAATAAACAAAAATATGTTCCCAGCTCTAACTGCCTTAAGAGAAGTAGAGAGAAAAAATAGGATCACTGTCCAACTGTTAGAGCAGTTACAATTTCCTCAGTAACACTTAGATGCTGCAGTGATATATGCTATTATAAGAACCAGAAACTAGCAAGCTTGCTAGAAGAAATTAAAATAATATATGACCTGACTTCAGTGGCAGCAGTATTAGATCTCGAGTCAGTAGGTGTCTGATTAGAATTTTTTTAAGAGCTGTCTGCTTAAAATTTATGTTTTAATTTATGTTAATTGCTTTTTTGTACAATTTTGTTATTTAAAAATGATTGTGAATAAGCTGAGCACATTCAAATTCAGTATTAAGGGTCAGTTCATGGTCATTTTGCAGGAAGCAAGACCAATTTTAGATTTTGATTCCAAAGTGGAGTCAGCATTGCAGTCATAATATTGAGAGTGAAATCTAGTGCACCTAATTTGGCAGGGAGGCAAACCAGGCCACCTAAAATAAGTGTCTAAGCTTTCAATAGAGCTAATCTAGAAATATATGCACTTCGTAAACCTGAAAAGTGAAATGCAGGACATCTTACTCAGCTACTTAGCTCTTTTCATTACATACATATTAAGGCTTGGCCACCAGAGGATGACACAGTCTGTATCTAATCATTCTTAATGTAAGTTACATGTAGTTCAGAAGACTGCAAGGCTAGACAGACCTAGTCACGTGTGTCCCGATGCAGAGTCGGTTACATGGACTTATTCCCACTTTTGTTTTACAGTTCAGTGGCTATGACACTAACCTAAAATGGGGAAAAAACCAAACCAAACCAAGCCGAACCAAACCAAACCAAACCAAAAA
>VXBZ01008493.1:185653-203484 GCA_013399135.1 Heliornis fulica
AAAAAAAAGGACAACCCCAAAATATAGAAGATCTATTCAGTTGATATTTATGCTTTTAATGTGTTACACTTCAAATAAAAGTCAATGAGAGAGATTTGCTACAGAGCCCTCCACTGAGTGCTTAATGGCTAACATACCCAACTGAGGCTGGTACTTTTTCTAGTAAATGACTCTGAAGAGTGAAATGTTTAAACACTCACATACTCCTAAAGTTAGTCAATACTGAAAGACAACTTGTCTAGCTATATTGCGTGGAAACTGCATCTGACACAAATTTGTTCTGAAGGTGTCACTGCATAAGGAGTCATGTTCATCTGCTAAAACAGGTGGGATGTCACTGTTTAAAAATCTACACTGAAGTTATGATATCCCTCAAAGCTAGATGTCTGAAACTCATTAAAAAAAAAAAAAAAAAATCAGCTGCAGTTATTTGCTACATCCATACTTTGGAGAAAGTCACGGTGAAAGTTCAAGCACTGATAATCCATACACAATCAGCATTAGCTTAATTACTGTGCCTGATTTTTCCCCTGTCAACAAGCACTCCCAGAAACATGGCTAAAGCTCTGATGAGGAGGTGTCAACTGTAAGGGGATATTTTCAAGGGGGAGTATGATTGGAAGAAACTTTAACGCCTTTAGTGCAACACAGTCTTCCAAACCTTTCTCTGTAGACTTTATATGCAGCATATAATTGCAGTTTCATACATGCATAAATATATATTCTTTTACATGAGGAAACATTCACAAAATAGTGGTTTATGGACATGTGGCCTTCTTCTGGGATCCAAAGGAGACTCAAGCTAAATGGAAAAAGTGCTAACTCATCCTGTTTGTCTTAGCCCATTGACAATATGCTCTAAGCACTGTTGATAAGAGCCAGTCATTTCCACGATAGCTCTGACACACAGGTTGGTAACTCTGAAGTATAGACATAGGCTTTTTTCTCTGGACTAGTTCAGGATTTAGCATTCATACTATGCATTAACTCCTTTTCCACATTGAATTAAATTATGTTTGTCAGTTCACATGGTCTCACAGAATTCTGTATACTGTTTATCTTTCAACAGATAATGATTTCTTAATAGTTGAGTCAAGTTTAAGGTATGACAGTTAGTGTACAAAAAGATTCCTAAAATTTCTTAAGTGGTTAGGATGGTACACGACTGTGGGGGATATCAAAATTAATAAATAAGTAATCAATATTTTTTAAAAGAAGAAAGTACCAATACAACATCAAGAAATGGATGTAAAGGATGCAGTATAAAAGAATGTCTAATTTACCTAAATCTATAACTGTAACCCAGGGAAACTAGCATAATGGATTTGAGTAAGCATCCACCATCTATCAATTATTTACAGAGAAGGGAAGAAAAAGCTTTGGAAGTGGGTCTTACTGTGAGAAAATTAGGTATATTTAAAATTTTATTTCTATAACATCAGTCACTTTGCTGTATTTCATGTGTTTTGGATTTTGTAATCAATATTTTCATTTCTTTTAACATGACTTAAGAAAGGTTGACTTCAATCTTCAAACAGAGTAATGCTCCAGCATTCCTAAGCTTTGGATGTGGCAACCTATAATTGAAATTAGTCTAAACCATGCATACATCACATAGAATTTAAACTTTTTTTTTTAAGTATCCAAATGTGAGGAGGTTGTTTCTCAGTTGAAGATAAATGAATTAGGAGCTAGTGTAATTTGAATCATTAATTACTTGAGTGTTTGTCTGATGGCAACAATTTGATTAAAAACAGGGAGCATGCCTGATATCTGACAGTCAAAAACATGGGTAGATACCTACTTGGTAGTGAAGGTGTTTGATACTGACCAGTCCATTACAGCATCCCAATGGTGGTATCAAGGGTGTCAATATCAAACAAAGAGTGAAGATAGACAACTAATGAGCTTTGTGGTTTAACCTTAGAATATGTTGCATACTCCTATGAAAATATTTGCAGATTCATTTAAATATTAATAAAATATCTGTTATGAAATTGCATATTTTTTCATAATTAATTGTATTATGCATGCACTACTCTGGCAGTGTAGCTTGGATTTTAGTAGATTCTGTGTATAAAACACATTATTTTTAATCCACATTGACATTTTACATAAAAATGCTCCAAATTAACTGTTAAAATGGATGATGTCAATGCCTATTACATGTAATTCACCAAAGTCATATAAATCTACAGTATTCATCTTAAAATGCATTCACATATTAGTCATTTGAGATATTTACTCTAGTGGCACAGTAGGCTAAGCTGAGTACTGTGAGTGTGCATGTAACAGGATGGTTCTGCAACTATATCATAAATCACCAAGATTAAACTTCAATTATAAGAATGCAGCTGATATGCAAAAAAAGTGAGAAAGCTTTGGGAAGGGATTTGGTGATCTGTAATCAGAAATGAAACTAAAGGTCATAAAACATGTTCTGTCACTTCTGAACATCTGCTATGTTCAAAATACTTTGGTAACACCAAAGTTTCTGCCATGTCTTTTCCATCTCACACATGCTTTCTTTTTTTCCTTTCATTTTTATTGCATTGGAATAAGTTTGTTAGTTTAATGCTGTAAATTTCAAGATTGTAATTGCCTCGATGCTTGGGAATTCAACAGACTGCCTGGGATTCATAGGTTGGGCAGCTGTGGTACCTCGATTAGGAAACTTCACTAGAAATCATCTCTATGCAGAAAGAGTGGAGGCTTCTGCCTTCCAAGTATCATTCTGTGTTGGACAGTTCAATAAGAATCACTGTCAAAAGTCAGTGACTGAAACATCTTCTGCATTACCATTGCCTCAAGAAAAGCCAAGCTAAGGGTTATGAATCATGACTTTCTTTCCTTGCACCCACCTCTCTTACTAGTGGGTTTGGAAGAAGGAAATTCTAACCTGCTAACTATAGTTTTGAGGGCAAGACTGCATCTCCAACATTCTCAATGCGGTGATCTGCGGTGACTTGAAACCTACATCACCTCTTTGAAATCAGAACTGTACAGAGGTTTACTTTGTGCCTTGCACCTTTTCCATGTACTTGCATGGCTGTAGCAGAACAGAATGTTTCAAAAATAGATCTTTGATTAATATGAAGGGATGCAAGATCAAAGCTTCATAAATCAACCTCAAGAAGAGGAAGATCCAAGAACTTTTTTGCAGCTTTCCAGTACCTGAATGGGGCCTACATCTGGAGAGGGAATGTTTCAAAAGACATTTAGTGATAAGATGAGGGGTAATGATTTTAAAGTGAAGAAGGGTAGATATCGATTCAATATTAGGAAGAAATTCTTTCCTGTTAGGTTGCTGAGGCACTGGCACAGGTTGCCAAGAGAAGCTGTGGGTGACCTGCCTTTGAAAGTGCTCAAGCCCAGGTTGGATGGGGCTTTGGGCAACCTGGTGTAGTGAAGGATGTCCTTGCCCATGGCAAGGGAGTTGGAACTAGATGATCTTTGAGGTCTCATCCAACACAAACCATGATTCTAGGATTATATAAAATGCAAATAACAAAAAACATAATCACAAATATTTAGCTTGTTAAAAAATGTTATATTTTTAAATATTTCTCTAGTAAACTATTTTACATTGCAAGTCATAAAAATTTCAAAATGCTGAGATAGATACCATCACTGATTAAAATAGTTATCATAATACCCAATTTGGAAAATAAAAGGATTGTTGAAAGTGGCTAAGGTCCTTTTTTATTTTTTCCCCACAGAGAAGAGATTTTGCTGCCAGTGTCAGCATTCCTGTATTAGTTTTCACATCTCCATTATGTCATCAGCAAAACGTAACAAGAAAAATCTTGAAAATAATGCATACTTGCTTCCAGACTGCAATAAACTTGTTCCTTGAGAGAAAAAAAGCAAAGAATGTAGGTCTGTGACTCACTCTTAGAAGTACGGTGGCTTGTAGCATGATATATGGATTTTATTAAGAAGCTCAAATGAATTTGAGTTTACAGTGGTAGCTGTCTAAATTGTAGACAAATATATTTATAAACAGGATTATTGGTTCACTATGTCATGCAATAATTTGAGATTTTTTGCCATTTGGACTCCGCCTTACAGCCATTTCTTCCATTAAGATTGCTACAGTCCTTCCTCTCACACATGTTGGTTTTTTTTTATTTAAAGGGGAAATATATGTTTCAGAAGGATGAGAAATTTTCCCTTGCAGCTCAACTTCTTCTATAACTAAATAAAGGCATATTTTTTTAAATGTGTGTGTGTGNTATATAAACGTATATTTTTTTATATGTGTGTGTGTGTGTGTGTGTGTGTGTGTGTGTGTGTGTGTGTGTGTGTGTGTGTGTGTGATGACACATCCACAGTTTTGTGGAATATATTAAAAGATAACAGTTATTGTTAAAAATTACTTTCTACTTGTCTTCAACTCCCGAAGTTGTACAAATAAGGTACAAATCAGCTAAATTTTCCTGCTCCAAGTACAGTTTTGACAAGGTATTGAGCCAACAATCTATTCAGGATGGTCTATAGTTTTGGCACAGGGCTTTAAATAACTACAGTATTGACATGCTACCTTACATGTATTATAAAATCCCCCAGAGATTCTCATATAGGAAATCAATGGTCATTACATTTAAGAGGAACATAACATAGTTATTTACATACTGCATTTTCAAAGGCAGATTGTCCTCAAATGGCTGACAACATGGATTTAAGGAAGCATAAATAATAAAAATCACATATCTGCAACACTGACTAACCACATCAAAATCACAGTTTATAACAAACATATTTAAACTTTGTAGCTCCCATATATAATTCCTATATATTTCAGAAATTCACAAAATGGTGCAGGTTGGAAGGGAACTCTGAAAATCATCTAGTCCAGCCTAGTCCAAGCAGGATCACCTGGTTGCAGGTTGCATGGAATACCACTAAGGCAGGTCTTAATACCCTCCACAGCCTCTCTGGGCTGCCTGTTCCAGTGCTCTGTCACCCTCAGAACAATTTTTTTTTTATGTTCAGACAGAATTTCCTGTGTTTCAGCTTGTGCCCATTGCCCCTTGTCGAGTCACTGGGCACTCTTGAGAAGAGTGCCCCTTCCTCTGGACATGCACCCTTTAGATATTTAGAAGCATTAATCAGATTAATCCTCTCTCAGTCTTCTCTTCTCTGGGCTAAATAGACCAGGCACTTCCAGCCTTTCATCATAGTGTTATCATTTAGCTAGAAATATAGAAATATTGTTAACTGCCAAGTAACAAAAACATTGTTCTAAAGGTTTTCTTAAAGATTAGGAAGATATATATAATTTGCTGCTGCCTGTGCTTTTCCAAGGCTTTTCCAGACTGTAGGTTTGTAATAGGGAGTGAAATTCAAACTTCAAAGAAAGTTTAACAATTCATTGGTTATCAGGCCAGAAGGGATCATCAGAATATCTAGTCTGACGTTCTGTGTAAGATTGCATGAGGTTACTCTTGATTAGAACCCTATAACTTGTCTTTGTCTAGTGTAGTTTTCAGAAGTTTCCCTTGGAGATTACAGTTACAGATCACATCCAAGAATGAAAAGTTCTTATTAGAGGCTGTTCTTGCAAAGAATTTTGAATGGCTTTGTCAAGTGCTCATCTCAGTAACTGAAGATCTTTGAAGCTTTTTTACTATTTATGTAATAGATCAATGTTAAGAGAGAGAAAAATGACTGGTTCCTACTAAGGATCCTGGAAGAAATTACACAGCACTGTGGTAACCAGCCTTTGATTAATAGAAAATTACTGTATTTCTACATACACTTATATCTTAGAAACACATGTTTTTGCTGCACTGATGCTTTTTATTGCAGTGCATTGATTAGTTATATCAATATGCCATTTGAAGAAGCTAATATAGCTGTAGTTTAAACACATATATACCTTTAAATGCATATTTCAAATATTTTATTAATCATAGTCATATATGGATGTACCAGATAAATTTTGTCACATTTGAAAATTCATAACAGTGTTTTAAGAACAAGCACATTAAATTCTTTACATTGAGATCACAAAATGTTATCTTCTTAGAGTTGCAGTTTTGGGGAAAATTTATTATAAAAAACATCAGTCTGTAAGTCAGATATAAAAATGGTAGTTCTACTCCATTGTTAAATCAGATTGCTTCATATTGAAAGACACAATGGAAAGAAAAATTTCAAGAACAATACTTGAAACATAAAAAAATAAAATTATAGTTGGATTATTTCAGCTGAAACTCCTGCAAAGATTTATGATTTGAGAATAGGTCCAAAGATAACTGGAGTCTCCTTTCAGCTTCTGTTTTTACAGAGGTCAAAACCAGAGTGCCAGTATCCACAACAAATTAAATTTTAGTGCAGGATTCTGATAACTTTGGGACAATATTTTTACATTTTATTTTATTTTTTAGAGTTTCAAGACACTGTGTTTCAGCTGTTGTGACAGCAGTTCCCAAAATCTTGGAACATTTAAACACTCTCCATGATGTGACCATGAATCCAAGCTCTCATTCAAACAAAACCTGGATCCTAGAATCATCTTATTGACCAGTGTCTTGACATGGCTCACTTCAACTTGATTATTTGTTGTAACCACATTTGTATAAAATTCCCACAGCTGTTAAATAAGTGTTTAGTAATGACACTGACTGCAATGAAGCATGCACCATCTGGTTACAGTATTTTTGTCTTATCCATGAAATATATTTACATCCCTTCAACAACACTATAATAGGATACTCTTCATTATTAAAGTGCACACATTTTGTAACTCTGTCAGATAAACCTTGCAATAAGGAGTAGTTAGATTGAACACAATAAGAGCTTATGCTACTAATCCTCGAAGCATTTTTTTCTCTTCTTTTTACTTCACTTCTCAGTGATAATCTCAGGAAGAATAGGTGAAAGTGAAAGAGTTTTTCACTATATTTTGCATGCTGGTGTCAGCACACTGATAATTGGGACACTGGTTCAAAATGAATTCTTCTGACTTTCTTGGACAACAGGGATTTTTTTTCAAATGATGTCTAGAAAATAGGTAAGTTGTTTAAAAACTTTAAAATGAGGATTTCCATGACATTTTGCAACAGACAGTGAGACACAGTAAAAGAATTCAGGAAGTGGATTGCGGAGGATGGATTCCATGTACTTTAGATGACATAATTCTCTGAAAATTGTATACCTGGAGAGTCGTTTAAACCTGTTTTTCTAGTACTTATCTAAAGTAGAGCATAAGTATTATTTTTCAGTAATAAAATAGCTCCTGAATAAAAATTAAGATCTTAGTCTTAATAAATACTTAACACCAAGTTGTTCAGTGGAGTGAACTTTATAAGGTTCTTGTATATAGTAGAATAGAGATGAAACAATAGATAAGCTTTGTATTCTCAGATCATGGTGCCTTTTAAAGATTAAGCTCAATAGTGAGTAGGAAAGAAGTCAGATGAGAATTTATGTTTTCAGAAAAATATATTAATCAGGAAAAGGAAGAAAGACAAATCAGATTCAAGGAAATAAAACTAAGGCTCCTTAAAAATGCTGGTTCTCAGATACAGAACTGGAACTCCTCCATTGCACCAGAGACATACTTTACCAGAATATAGAAAGAATGTCTGCAGAGATTGCAGTAGATGACAAAAAATAAGTGGGTGTCTTCCATGTTATTTTGTTATAAAGAGAGGATATGTGGGTGAAAGTAATATGATTACATTCCATATACACATACTGGTAAATTTACTGGAAGGAATTTTAGAGAACTTCTATGATGGAAATTTCAAATGTGCAAGCACAGCAAAAGTTGAAGTAAACTTTCCTGTCAGAACTTCCTCAACCATTTAATGTCTGAGAACTATCCTGTCTAAATGGAGCTGTAAATTCTGAGTAGAATCATAGAATCACAGAATGGCCTGATTGGAAGGGACCTTAACGATCATCTACTTCCAACCTCCATGCCATGAGCAAGATACCATCCACTACACCAGGCTGCCAAAAGCTGCATCCAACCTGGCCTTGAACACCTCCAGAAGGGGGGCACCCACAGCTTCTCTGGGTAACCTGTTTAAGTGCCTCACCACCCTGGGGGTAAAGTATTTCTTCTTAATATCTAATCTAAATCTAACCTTTTTCAATTTAAACCCATTTTTCCTCGTCCTGTCACTACATTCTCTAAAATGTCTCTCTCCAGATGTCCCCAGGGCCTCCTCCAGACCATAGAAGTGCACATTGCTGGCTCATGTTGAGCTTCTCAGCCACCAAGTCTGCCAACACCCGCAAGTTCTTCTCCTCAAGGCTGCTCTCAATCTATCCTTCACTAGACTGTAGTTGTGCTTGGGATTGCTCTAAACCACGTTCACATGCTGTGCTTAAAATAATCTATTTTAAATTGTTATAGGAAAAAAAATGGTGTAATATTTTCTTCTCAGGATTTTAGCAGGTTTTTTCAGGTAACATCTCTTATTTCCTTCTCTGTTAGGTTTTATTGACAGTGTATACTGTTCTGCCTTGTTTGATATGAAAGACTTTACATTACAAAGTATTTCTGCTTCTTCGCTACGTTGTACTGTACATACTTCTCAGATATCTCAACACTGTTAGTTTTACATAGGTATCTTCTGGTAGAGTCAGTACTTCATCCAGTTTGAACTAAAGACACATTCTCATTTACCAAACGTAGTGACTGCAATACTTAGCATTGGAACAGACTGTCAAGTTGGGAAATAGGGAATAGGGAAATTTTGGCTGCTCTAGGTGATTCTGCTTTAGCAAGGGTATTAGACTAAATTAACTCCTGATAACCTTTCCAACCCCTATCATTCTGTGATTCTGTGCTTCTGTAATATGATCAAGAGTAAAACAAGTACATGGTGATGAAAACAATCATGCAAATGAAGAAGATCCACATCAAATAAAACTCTTTTTTTTTAATATACCTGTAGTTGGCGGACCCTAGCAAGTAGCTAAGCACCCACAGTTTCTTGCTCACTCCTCTCTCCTGCAGGATGGAGAGAAAGTGGAAAGTTAGTATCCTTATGTATTGTGACACACACAGTTCAATAGGTGAAGCAAAAATGGGTTATGGAGAGCAAAGAGGGAGTTCATTCACTACACTCCATTAGTGTGTAGCCTACTGTCTGGTAGGTGTACTAGTTCTTGGTTAGGATAGAGTTAATTTTCTTCATAGTAATTACTATGAGTATATGTTTTGAATTTGTGCTGAAAACAGTTTTGATAATATGGAGATGTTTTCAGAGTGGAAAAATTAAAAAAAAAAAATCTCTGTAAGGATTGTTCAATGACAGCAAACACACTGGTGTTATCAACACTGTTCCAGTCACAAACACAAAACACAGCACCATACAGGCTCTGATGAAGAAAATTAATTCCATTCCAGTTTTGTTTAAGACTTTTATCAATGATCTGGATTAAAGCACCCCCAGTGCACCCTCAGTAAGTTTGCAGGTGACACCAAGTTGGGAAGAAGTGTTGAACTTCTTGAGAGTAGGAATAGTCTACAGTGGGATCTAGACAGGCTGTATCAACAGGCCAAGGCTAACCGTATGAGGTTCAACAGCGCTGAATGCTAGGTCCTGCACCTGAGTCACCACCATCCCAAGCAAAGCTACAGGATTGGGGAAGAGTGGCTAGAATGATGCCTGGAAGAAAAGGATCTAAATACCAGCCAACAGTGTGCCCAGGTGGAGAGGAAGGCCAATGACATCCTGGCTTGTATCAGAAAGAGTGTTGCCAGCAGGACTAGGGAAGTGATGGTCCCCCTGTACTCAGCATGCAGCTGGAATACTGTATTTTTTGGGTGCCTTTCTACAAGAAAGACAGTAAGGTTCTGGAGTGTGTCCAAAGATGGACAACTAAGTTGGTGAAGGGTCTAGAGCATGACTCTTACAAGGAGCAGATGAAAGACCTTGGTTTGTTTAGCCTGATGAAGAGGAGGCTGAGGGAAGACCTGATTGCTCTCTGCAACTACCTGGATGGAGGTTGTAGTGAGGTGAATGTTGGTGTCTTCTCTCAAGCAGCAAACAATAGGACAAGAGAAGTGGCTTCAAATTGTGCCAGGGGATGTTTAGATTGGATACCATTTAGGTTAGGTTTCGAAGTTCAGTGTGCTATTAGTCACATCTAATAATATCATGCTATTATGCTTCTCCACATCAGCCTCCCTGAAAAATCTGATCTGGTGAATGAACCTCTAACAGGTGAAACTCTGATGTATGCCAATAAATTACTGGTGAAATCAACCTTTTATGTCTATGACATGTAAGAGTCATCTGTTCCTCTGCCATTATTCATCCTGCTGTTCTGTTTAGAACAATTCTCTTTCAGAATATGTGACTGCTCAGGTTGATATAATCTTTTCAGTGTACAAGCATAGGCAGAATTAATCTAAAAAAGCTTATCTGCATCCATGTGGTCAAAGAAGGCTGTTATCCAGACTCCCTCTCACTCCGTGGGTAGAAATAAGCACCTCCAGACAGTGATTCATCGGGGGTTATCAGGAGGTATTAATCCAGTAGACAAATCTGTTGTGAAATTATTTTTAAGAGTGCAGTTTGCACCACAGAATATAACAGGAACCAGGATAATTAGTTTACACTGGAGAATTTACTTTTAAATTATTACATTATGAAATACTTTTCCCATCTCACCTGTTTTCTCTTAGTATATACTTCTATACTTAGTCCATACAGCAAGAAATAAAGCTGCCATTACTGCTGTTATCTTGAGAAATAGTACTTAAATTGCTTCTGCCTGTATGGTTTGTCTGTTATATGGTCAATTTAGTCTGCTGATGTATGCAGCAGCATGCATTAACATTTTTAAAGGAGCACTCAATACAATAGATCAAAATGTAAAGGTGTTATCTTGCTTAATTAAGTTCTCTAGACATGTAAACATTTTTAACTCTTAAGTAAGCTTTCATCAGAAGTATATACTAGTTTCTATTTCTGCTTCACCCTTTTCTCATAGCTCTTTATTTCTCTCTTCTAACAAAGTGTTAAACTGGTGATTAGCAGATGTATGTGTCCTAGGACTGGTTGCTTTGGAGTTGTTTAATTTACTGCCATCACCAAGAAGCTGAGAAATTTTCAGGAAAGAATGTTCTACATATTAGAGCCACATGCTCTTATTACCAAGCCCCCCTTCATCAGGCTTCATACCAATGTTATTGAAATTGTAGATGGACAAACCCATCATCTGATACTTCAGTGTCCCTTCATCATTCTATATAGTTATCAAAATCACCCTACTGGGTTATTATTGCCTGTTATAAGAAAATGTACTGGACTAACAAAGCCAGGGTCCTAGTTCGTGCCTTAAATGAGCTCTATTTCATCCTATGGAAAGTATATCCTCTTGTATATTTATTCTGTCCTATTTAATTCCATTAAATTTTGAGACAGTTCTTCCTTACCAGACTTATCTAACAAGTCAGAATGACTCATTTTCAATTCTGAGCTGAACAGAAACTTGGCTTGCTCCCCTCCCCATCTATAGACTACCCTGAGGTTCAGATACTATCTTCCCTGCATGCCAGGCAGATTCCTCTCAACTACTTGTAGCCTGTCTGATACACTATGTCTATACTGCTAAGGGGAAGGGAGGCAGGGATGCCCTTAACAATAGGGAATTGTTATAAGCTAAAACTAGCTCAGCCAAGGCTCATGTCCTGAGCATCCTGAAGACTGTCAGGTCAGTACAAACTCTACTGTCTTTTATCAGAAATGAAAATACATTACTTACCAGGATGCAATTTCATTTGTAAATGAAATGTAAATTTTAAACTGCCAATGGTTTAATCAATTATATGTTTCAAAAGCTTGATAAAGAAAGCAGGTTTAACTTGAAGAAAGCTTGTTCTTGAGATTTTGTCTAGTCAGGTATTAATTTGGAGTTCTAAATATTTAGAGGAAAGTAACTATAAATCGAATTAGTGACAAAAATGTAGCATAAATTAAAAACACTATTTTTTTAAATTTTCTATATCTAAAAAGCACTTTTAGGTCTATTTCAGATTAATGCACAACTGGAAAATTTATTTGGAAACATTGGGTAAAAAAAGAAAAAGACCTCCAGTCAAATATTTTCAGTGCTACCGGAAAATACCAAAAGATTAACCTCAATAGCAGCAATATAGTATCTCGTGTGTAAGCATATTATAGTGTCCTCTGTCGTGTGTGACTGTGGCACATTGCTCTCCTGGTGTAAGTGTTACAGAAATATAGACAGTTCCTATTTGCAGAAAAACAACTTTGAAATGCCTCAAAGGGACACCTGAAATCCTCCTGCAGAGATCTTCATGAAGCAGTTCCAGACTTTCTACAGAAGATAGGAGCAATAAAGAAGTGTAAGTAAGTGCAACATTAGTCTTTTATCTGGAGGTAGTATACAGATTAAAAGTCTCTGCAGTTCTTCAGAAAGTAATGGACTAGGAATTCAATGTTGAGAGAATAAATTAGTCATGGAAGGCATAAGACTGGTAAATGTGCTAAAAATTCATGCAAATAACCATGAAGTACCACATAAACTAGTGTGGTTACAAAAGATGGTGGTGTGTATAGAAATGCTATTCAATATAGTTTAATGTATAAGTATTATGAAATATATTACAAATTCTGATAGATTAGGATGATACTATTTCCAAGATAAGGCCTTTCCACAATAAGCCTGTACCATAAAATGTAGCACACATTAAAAGAAAACCCAAAAGACACCAAAAAACCAACCGACCAACACCCCCCCAAAAAAAAAAAAAAAATCCAAGCATGAAACCACTTATATCTCTTAATAGAAATTTTCATTTAAAGGTAAATTTCAAAAATTAAACTTTCAAATGTATTTATAAATTAATTTTGGTAGTTTAACAATTGAATATCAAAATTGTACAATTTGCAAATATATGTGAGCATTTCCTTAACATTTAAAGATTATGTCAGAGAATTTATTTTCTTCCCTTTATGTGTATCTCTAGCATATAATTTGTGTACAGATGTGCTTATATGTCCAGCTGTCTGTGTGTGTGTGTGTGTGTCCCTTTTCAGTGAAGTCTGAAAAAAAAGATTTCATACTGGAGTGCAGAATTACTAAAATATTACTTGAAAAGTGACAAATGTGTGCTGTTCATTTATCACAAACCATTTCCATCACAAAGTAGGATGAAGGATACAGATCATGGAATTATTAAGTGATATGTTTCCATGCAATCTGATGCTTTAAACTACCAGGTAGCACATAATTTAAAAAAAAAAATAATGATTTCTAAACCCAGTTGGTTTGATTCTTATTTCCTTCAGGTGAATAGAGGAAAAATGCAAAATTAATGGCAGATAATATTCCATAGGTTCCCTACCTATGAAATCAAGCAGAGGGAGGTGCAGACAAGCATACATACACCAAATTTTTTACTTAAATAATATAATCATTAATGTCTCAGGCCATGACATCACCGTCATGGAACAGTGAGACATTTCTGTGCCTGGTGAAAGTGTTGCAGAAAGAACTGCTATAGCTTTTATACTCAGATAAGCCTGGAAGCTGAGAAATATGTTTGCAAATAAAGTGGACTTTTTTCTTCCATTTAACCATTCTAATTCCTTCAAAGGGAAACACTTTTTACTTAAGAACTAAAAATCTCATTACTATGTCTATTACTATTAAGTGTGATTTTGCATCACAATTTACACAACAAAAAAAAATAAGTGCTACTATCAGAAACAAATAAACTTTTCTCCATCTCTTTCTTGTATCTGGATGTATGATTTTGAGATTTAAATAACAGTAAATACAACACCTGGAATACCTTTCCTTATTAGAACAGAGAGATAAGTTGGTTTGGTAATTGTCAAGAATAAAGCTATTCAGTCCTTCCTATTTATACTATTTTTTGGTAAGTATAGACCAATTTTTCCTTATAATGGAAAATTAAAGTTTTGGGTTAGTTTAGCTTAACTTAGCTTAGTTTAACTTAGTTTAGTTTAACGTAGTTTCCCTCAAATTCTGTTTGCTTATTATTGCTATAGTCTTCTTGGTAATAAATCCTCAATCCACTCATATATACTGTAGCTTATTTCTTTAGAACTTTCATTTACATTAAATAAAACAAGCTTTTGATCCAATATATTTTACTGAAATATCTATTATGAATTCCTTTTGTTTCCTCATTTGCTTGGATTTTTTTTTCTCTTTTTTTTCCCACAAGGTTTCTTCATTACGCCCGAAGCATGTCCTTGTTTCCAATGTTTTCTATGTAACTCTAATGTCCCTCAACACAGTAGGACAGGCCTGGGAGTCGGATGCTGTATTTACTGAAAGAACAACAACTTAATTAAGTGGTGCTTTAGAAATATCATCAGTGCTTTGTTGTTACTATTGCACTTGGGCATGTATCACATTGTTCTGAGAACATGTTGGGAGAATTGCTTTGCAGCTTGTCTTGTTTCTGCAACACTACTGGCTAAGGACCCTGGAACAAATTGTTTGTATTGCACAACTGGGGATAATACTCTTGGTTAAAAAAAAATAAAAAAAAAAAGATACAGGACGAAGACCACAGTTCTTTCAAGGCAGGACACAATCTGAATCAGAATTAGACCTACTTCAGTTTCATTGACATCCCGTATGCTTGCCATAGGAGATTATATTTCTTTTTTTCCCTGTACTTTAATAATACATAAAACCTAGGGTCAAAATCCTTTTTCTAATCCTCTTTATATGTACAGTCTAGGAAGGCTGTAAAATAGAGAAGAAACTACTTATTATGCATTCTATTAAAGCTGGTCCAGCATTTTCTGTTTTATTCAATTGCCTTGCACTTTGTGTGGTATATTCACTTGCATAATGTGGGTGTAAAGTGAAAACAGTCAGGCTTGATTCTGCATCAGTTTTCAGCAAGTGTAATTATTTGTTCCTTTATGAAGTACAAGATGAATGTGGACTACAATAAAAAAGAAATTTTCACAATTACTGTTCTTAGATAATGTGAACAGACCATGGTGCTAGGAGAATCAAGTGGCAGAGCCTTAGTGAAGGAAGGCTAAAGCTGGTGTTCTAAGATAACCTAAAATTCCATAAAAAAATGATTGTTATAATAATTATATGGAAAAAGTAAGGATGAATCATACCCATGGTTTTCCTAGCATTGTAAACCCACAACTGCAAACAATATAGGTAGCAATAAAAGGTTTCACAAACTAGAGTTTAAACTTGATGTTGCTACCTTCAGAACTAATTTTGTGTGTTCATATGTCTTCATGTAAAGTGAAACAAATTATTTGAAAAGTCCAGTTAAAATTTCTGGTCTAAATTCTCTTAATGGAATTGTTGTGTTGTTACATGTTATTGTTCCAGCTGGGACACTACACTCATAGAGTCACAGAATCACAGAATGGAAGGGTTCTTTAGAGATCACCTAGTACAACTCCCCTGACACAACCAGGGACAACTTTCTCTGGATCAGGTTGCTCAAAGTCCCATCCAAAGTTCCTGATCATCAATGTTTCCAAGCATGGGGCATCCACAGTTTCTGTGGGCAATCTGCTCCTGTGCATCATTATCTTCATTGTAAAATACTTCTTTGTTATATCTAAATTAACCTACACTCTTTCAGTTCAAAACCACTGACCCTTGTTTTGTAACTCCAGGCCTTGGTAAAAGTCTCCATTTTTCCTGTAAGTCCCTATGACTCCTTTTTTTAATTCTGTCTCTCAGTTTGTGGCTACCAGCTGCTTGTAAGATGCCCCTACACAATTATCTACATGCCACACCCTTGTTAAAATCCTCCAAATAACACTTCTTATGGTAAATGCATGTACAAGGAGGGTCTGCTCCTTTAGGAGTGTCAATAAGTAGGAAGTCATAAACAAGAACATACAGAGCACAAACCTCACTGAAAAACTATAGGAGGAACTGTAGGGTAGGAGAACCAAACTGGGTCATTCACACTAATTGATAAGGGTATGTGAGATTGTTTGTTTCATTGAGATTGTGTGATCAAGAACAATATCAAATGCTTTTCTAGAGAAAATGGGAAAGCCATAAACAAAATGTACAGAGACAAACCTGGAAGACATAGTGGAAACAAAGTCACGAAACGATCCTGGCTAGTCACAGTAACTAGTGGGATGTCAGGAAGCTGTAGGCAAACAAGTACTTCAGTAGCTGACGGTCCAGGATACTGGAAGTGGGGACGTGTGGATCACTGAGACTGTGCCAGCTGTGCAAGGGAGGGGGATAAGGGAGAAACAAGGCAGGAACAGTCAGAAAGAAGTATAAGAAATGTCGCTTGGGTGTAAAATGGGGCCTGTCAGTATGTTTGCCCAGTTGAGCTCTGGGCCTGATCTCTACAGTCTGTCGTGTTTTATTAAATCCTTTCTTAATGACCTCTCTATGTAGTCTCACTCTCTATCCCATGTCTGCAGGCAAGGACTTGGTGCCAACTGCTTTGGGGAATGGCATGAGGGCACTGGTTGCCAACAGCTGGTGCCAACTGACTGACACATCAGTTGCTGGAACCAGAGGTGCTTTATCCTCCAGCCCCTGGGGTGGGAGCAATGTGTGTCCCAAAAAACAGCTGCTAGGGTAGGAATGGGATGAGTGAGGGTCACAGTGCTGGAGCAGGACCACAAGTCACAGTCTATATGCCAGCTGCCAGTGGACAGTGTCTGTACTTTCCCCAAAATGGGTGTGTGTAGAGGGTGTGTGTGCAGAAGCAAACTCTGAGCTGGATTAGCTGGCAAATCAGGGGCCTGTTGAGTGGGTAAGGGGGGCAGGATTCCGGCAGAGATGTTTGGCAGGCAGAAGGGGTGTGCCAATGCTTGGTGTGTGTGTGTGTGTGTATGTGTGTGTGTTTGTGAACCTGCAGAGTGTGGTGTGCACTGCACTACTGACCTTCTGCCTCTGCCAGCCTGAGAGTATGAGGGTACGATTGTCTATGCCTCTGTCTGGGGTGAGTCCTAGATGTGTGAAATGCTGAGTGCAGCACCTTGTCTGTGGCTGTCTTTGTGCCACAGGCATGTCCATCACAATGTTCTCCATGTGTATTTGAGATATATGCTCAGTCTGGGAGCTGCAGCAGCAGTTGTGACTTGATTAAAAAATCATAAGCAAGCCTTGATGCAGTGATCTGATCCCAGATTCTGTTACTTCCATAACCATGTTTTCATCAGCAAACCAAAGACTTAGACTTTTCTTCACTTAGATTTCCTCCCAATTTTTTTTTCAGCCAGTGCTTCAACCTTCACAGAAGAGACAGAAAAATGTTTTCTCAAGATTATTAGTGGCATTACCTTTGGAAGAAGTACCCGAGGAACAAGACCTGCAAGCAGCTTCAAAGTAAAGCTGGTGAGGAGGGTCCAAAACCTTTCCCACATTGTATGAAACTACTAAGATTACTACAAAAAGTAGTACTTAGTTGGGACACTCATTACAAGAAGATGACAGCGTAGATCCTTCTTTCTTCTCATCTTGATGATCTGAATTCTGTAAAGATGCCGTTATTTCTCTGTTCTCTGACTGTGGGAAAAGATTAGATGAGATTGCTGCACACATATTGAGATGGTGAAAATCTGGCATGTGATGATAAGAATCTAACCCCAATGTTCTCAGTCTTTATTAGTTAAAGATAACTTCTATGCAGTTCAATAAGTAGAGTTTTCTACATATGATGGCTAACTACAATCTGTAAAAAAGGCTAAAAACCTTGTATAATCACGTTATTTGTCCAATATCTCAATAGTCAGGTAGACACAAAATAGTCCTATTGCTGCAGAATAACATAAACTCTCTCTCCAGAATTATTTTTGTTACCAAGTCTGTTACCGGACAAAAAAAAAAAAAAAAAA
>VXBZ01008493.1:203577-224335 GCA_013399135.1 Heliornis fulica
TGAGTCACCACCCCTGGATGTGTTTAAAAGACAGGTAGGTGGGGTGATTAGGGATATGGTTTAGGAGAGGACAGGTATGGTTGGACTCAATAAAGGTCTTTTCCAGTCTAGTCATTCTGTGAGTCTGTCAAGATCACCACGTCACACCAATGCTTCAATACATAATATGTTGCATTCATTCTTTGACAGTGGCTTTTATTCCTTAAGTCATAGTGTTTCTATTTAAGGTTAGCTAGTACTAGGCTATCTTTTAAACTGACTCAACAAGGGAAGGACATGTTTAGGGAATTTTGGATCCACGTGAATAAGATTTCCTTGATGATCTCTGCAATTGTTTCCCTGAGAAACTTGAATATTCTACAGCCTGTCTATTTCCATAATAGCAATACAACCACAGCTATATCAGCAGAACCCATGTGTACAGAAACTGTATACCAAACAAGGATTTGTTTCTGTTAGAAAATTTTCACTATTTTCCCACGTAATATTTTTTAAACCAGCAAAGTATCTTGTTTTAATGTTGCAGACATTTTGCTCAAAACTGGCTATACTAGCAAAATTATACAGTGTAGTCCAGGTCTGACTTTATTATTTAGATTTTGGAACAGATCTTTTCTAACAAAACTATGATACAAAACATTAAAATATTCAGGTCATATAATGCTATAATCTAAATTATGTCTGCATTTTATAAATACCTACAATCTTCGTTAACTATGATGGGACCCTAACTCAGAGCAATTTATACTTGTATTTTATCTTATGAAGTACGTACCTTATAACAAATACTCTATACATCTGTTCTTTATTCAAAAGGTCAGCTCTGCAGAGAAAAGACAATTGTTTTGCAATGTGTTTGCACCAAGTGAAAACCAGTAAAGTCTTGATCAGTGGCAAATATTATTAGGCACCATGGATGAAGATGATGATGACAACGGCGATGATGATGATGATGATAAATATAAAAATAATGATAATACAGTGGTAAGTAGTACTAATACTAAAATGAATAGGTGTAGAAAACTGTTGTGTATTATATATGGAGATGCAGGACCTAGGAAAAAATAAGCCTACATAAATTATGATAAAAAGCTGTCTGAGATTCTGAAATGAGTGGATATGGCTGTCGTATGAATTTATAGAAATTAATAAATTATATACTATTTCTAAAAGTGTACAGCAATTTTCTTGATCATGGGGCTCAAAAAAACCCTTGTTAGGATTTTCTATTAAAGACTACTCTTTCTGTAATACTATTTCTGTATTTCTTTGAGACCCTACTCTATGTCAACAAGCCTATGAGGCATTTCTGTGAACAAATTTATTCTAAAAAGAAATGTATTTTTGAAAACTGTGTCATTGCTTTGTCTTTCAGACTTGATCATCATTTTTGTTTCATATTTGGCCAGAAGCATAACAATAATGCTCTCAAATTGAAGAATTATATCCTCTTAAAGGAATTATAGCTAACTATTTTCTTGGATTTCTTATGATCTAAACGGTCATGTCAGAGCCTCATGCTTCTCTGAAACACAAAAGCAGAATTTTTTTTAGGTAACAATTTTTTTGTTTCATACTATACAAACAACATGTATCTATTTTTATTGCTAATTAATTCTTAAATTAATTTCACGGGTACTATAATAACAATAGATTAAAATACTGCAGTATTGGCACTTTAAAAATTATGATTGTATGAAAAAAATAAAGGTGATTTCACAATATTAACAGCTATTTTATGAAGACAGTACTTTCTAATTCTATTTCCACTTTGAAAATCTAAATTTTTTACACATAGAGTCATTATGATTTACCAGCAAATCTCACCTCTATTAATTGTGGTGTTAATCTTAAAAGGGTAACCTCCCTTTTGTATACCTCTGGCTTTATGAACTCAGAACATGTTTGATCTCTTACCCATAATGTAGTGCTAATAGCACTGTAGGGTATTTTGAAGCATTAGTTGCATCAGTTACTAAAATTGCGTGAATTTTTTTCCTTTTTTTTTTCTTTCTTTCTTTTAAACTGTCTGGACAGATCTCATGGATGTATTCAAATATGCACCAGGGAATGTTTGCAAAGCTTTTATGGTGTGCTTTAAACAGCTACATAGTTTTGGTTTTCAGAGAGCATTGCCCTGGAGGAGAAATCCTTCAGAGATAAGAAGAAAGGGAACACAAGGACTCAGGAAAAAAAAAAAAGTTTGTAAATGGGGAGAATGATTAGTACAAAGGAAGGAGGAGGAGACATCTGTTGATTAAATGATTTTTAGAGATAATTAAGTGCATTCATCCAGAAATAACAAACATTACACATCGTTTGCAGGCACACATGGCTTTCCTGAAAACAAGAGAGAATTAAACAGAGACTACAAATTAATCAGCAGCTTGGGGACAGTCAAAACTGTGTCACTGGGATGACCTTCCAGATTTTGTGAAAGCCTTTATGAAGCAGTAGTAACAACCAGGTGCTGAATGCTAAATTAAAAGGGTCTAAACATAGATGCAATAAACTGAAATGAGGCAATCTTTTTCATAAATATTAACTTTAATTTCTCAAGCAATGAATATTCACTATTGATATTATATAATTCCATTTATTTTTCTCATTCTTACCTCAAAAAACTCATGTCTCTTTTCCAAAACAGGCTAAGGAATCTGAGAAACTTCTGTTACTTCCTCTAATGCAGCAGATGTATGAAGAGTTGAAGCAAAAGATGCACACCAGTTTGGAGGAGTGATGTACTGTGAGATAAGGTTAGGGCTACTATATAACTTAAGGAGCAAAGAATAAACAGAGCTGCCTTAGTGTGAATTTTAATTTAAAAAAAAAAAAACCTACACTAGTGTGAATTTTTTGCCACCCTCATTTCTACATGGAACATTTGTGATTAGTACTTTGTTTGATACATGCTATGATTTCACCTGCTGCTTCTCATAAGACTCATGCTCTTCACCAGCTTGGTTGCCCTTCTTCTTTGGAATTTGTCCAGCTCCTGAGTGTCTTTCCTGTAACAAGGCACCTGAAACCAAACATAGCACTGGAGGTGTGGCCTCAGGAATGCCAAGCGGAGGGTGACAATTGCCTCCATAATCCTGCTGGCTACACGATTCCTGATACAAGACAGGATGCTATTTGCCTTCTTGTCCACCTGTTCCCACTGCTGGTTCATATTCACCCAGACTTCACCCAACACCCTTAGGTCCTTTTCCACCAGGCAGTTTTCCAGCCACTCTTCACAGAATCACAGAATTGTAGGGTTTGGAGTCCAATCCCCCTGCCAAAGCAGGTTCCCTAGAGCAGGTCACATAGGTAGGCATCCAGATGGGTCTTGAATATCTCCAGAGAAGGAGACTCCACAACCCCCTGAGCATCCTGTCCCAGTGCTCTGTCACCCGCACCATGAAGAAGTTCTTTCACATATAGGTGCCGAACCTCCTGTGGTCCAACTTGTGACCATTGCCCCTTGTCCTGTCCCCACAGGCCACTGAAAAGAGGTTGACCATCTCCCTTTGTCTCCTGCACTTCAAATATTTATAAACATTGATATAAACATTGATCAGATCCCCAAGCCTTTAGTGCTGCCTAGGTTTGCTGTGTCTCAAGTGCAGGATACAACACTGGACCTTCTTGATCCTCATAGAAATGTTTTTGGCCCATTGGTGAAGCCTCTCCAGATCCCTCTGTAGACTTTTCCTGCCCTCAAGCAGATGAACACTCCCATAAAACTTGGTCTTGTCTACAAACTTACTGAGGGTATACTCAATTCTTCTCTACAGATCATTGATAAAGGAATTAAGGTGAGCTGACCCCAGTAGTGAGCCCTGGCTGCTCACTGCTGCTTGTGACCAGCCACCAACTGGATTTGAGTCTATTCAACACAGCCATCCAATCAGGTTTTATATCCAGTGAAAAATGCACCCATCTAAGCCATGAGCAGTCAGTTTTTCCAGGAGAATGCTTTGGAGATGGTGTCAAAGGCCTTATGAAAGGCAGACAATGCTTACAGCCTTCAATCATCCACTAAGTGGGTCACCATGCCATAGAAAATCCGGCTAGTCAAACAGGACCTGCCTCTCATAAACCCATGCTGATTGGATCTGATCACCTGGTTGTCCCATATGTGCCATGTGATGCTCTAGAACCCTCCCCAGCACTGGAGTCAAACATCTAGTTCCCCAGATGACATCAGTCAATCAGACAGTTTGTTAGTTCTCCATATTGTCCCTCTGGCTACTCTTGTAGATGGGCATCATATTGGATAATCAGTCAGCTGGGACCTGCTCAGTTAGCCAGGACTGGCTTGGTGAGCACTTCCCATCAAACCCCATAGACATGTGTGTCTCTAAGTGGTGTAGCAGGTCACTAATCATTTTCCCTTACATTATGAGGGCTTCATTCTGGTTCCCATCCCTGTTTTACACATCAGGGGACGGGTACCCAAAGAACAACTTACTATTCAATACTGAGGCAAAGAAGGCATTAAGTATCTCATCTTTTCTCAGCATGTTTCATTCAGTAAAGGACAGACATTCTCCTTAGCCCTCCTTTTGTCACTAATCCCTTTATAGAAACATTTTGCCTTTTACAGCAGTAGCTAAATTAAGTTTTAGTTGCTCTTTGGCCTTTCTAATTTTCTCCTTGCATAAGCTTATGACATCCTGTAGTCCTCTGAGTGGTCTGCCCTTTCTTACAAAGGTCATAATTTCTCCTTTTTTCCTGAATTCCCAGCAAAGCTCTATCTCCAGACAGGATGGTCCTCTTCCCATCTGGCTTGTCTTTCAGTGCATGGGCATGGCCTGCTCCAGTGCCTTTTAGATGTCCTTCTGGAAGAATGTCCAGCCTTCCTGGACAACTTTACCTTTCAGGATTGCCTCCCAAAGGAGTTTCAAGTAGTTTCCTAAATTGGCCAAAGTCTGCCCTCTGGAGGTCCAGTTCTTCATTTATTACTTTTCCAAGAGTAGTAGAACCATGGAATCGAATAATGGTTTGGGTTTGAAGGGATCATAGATCATCTAGTTCCAACCTCCCCTGCCATGGGCAGGGTCACCCTTCACTACACCAGGTTACCCAAATCACACATTCAACCTGGTATTCAACACTTCCAGGGAGGGCACATTCACAGCTTCGCTGGGCAACCTGTTCCAGTGACTCACCACCACACAATAAAGAATTTCTTCCTAATTATCCAATCTTAATCTAACCTCCTCCAACTTAAAACTATTATCTCTTGTTCTATCACTATATTTCCTGATAAACTGGCACTCTCTATCTTTCCTGTAGGCATGGGGTTTTCCTAGGTCTGCCATAAAGATATCTGCTTCACCATGATCCTCCATGGGCTGCAGGGGGTACAATGTGCTTCACTATGGTCTTCTACACAAGCATGCTCTACTCTGGCATCTGAAACATCTCCACACCTTCCTTCTTCACTGACCTTGGTGTATGCAGGACTGTTTCTCTTCTATATTGTCACTCCTCCTGTTGCTGCTACGCAGTATTTTTTTATCCTTTTATTCTTTAATATGTTATCACAGTGGTGATACCAACATCACTGATTTTCTCAGCTTTGTACAGCAGCAGATGTAGTATTCCAAAGTTTTTATTCTCATCTTTTCATTTGTAAGGTACCTTTATTTGGTTTTTTTTTGTTTTGTTTTGTTTTTTGGTTTTTTGTGAGTTTTTTTGTTTGTTTGTTTTTTTTTATAACACGGGCAAAATTCTTGCCTGTTTCAGGTGCATTTTTTTATCTTCAACTGAATATAGCTGGATTTCATATGCTATATCTTGTCCATAACATACAAGCCAAATGTGGCGAGTTCACCAATTTTCTTCATAGATTATATATTGATACATGCCAAGATATGTCAATGTACATCATGTATTAATACACTTTCAGCTCAGACAAATTATGACATATGTACTAAGTCAATATTTATACATGTTTAGTTACCTCAGTTAATGAAATACCACTGTAGGTCAAACATAGACCTTATAATTTAGGACCACAATTTAAACACTATAATATCAAAATTTTAGGTGCCTGCAAAATGAGGAGCAATAACGTTCCCTACAGAGGCATTTAAGATTCATATTCTAGTTTCTGCATTAGAAATGGTAAGAAATGCTAGGCATGCACATCACGTTCTCCTACCCAACTCAATTTTTCTTTTTACCTTCAGAGGATAAGACTTTAAAAAGTAGGAAATTTTATTTCTAATAGACAAAAAAACCACAAACAACTAACAAATCAGTTGAAAATAGTATCTGAGTGTACCGTGGTTTTTGTAATCTCTGTAAATAGTCCCAACCTTACATGTGAGCTGTAACTGTTGCATAAGATTAGTTTGTATTTCTTCTAACTCCATTACCCTCTCATCCATAACTGCACAGTGATGTAGCCTCAAAAAAATGTAAGATCTCCTACTGAGGATACTCTACAGACTGGTTGTCACAGCAGTGTCCTAGGAGATGCAAGTTCAAAACCCCTCCATCTGACAGGGTCAAAAAAACAAACTTGCAGATTCCTGCTTCATGTTTAAGCTACATCACAGCTATCAAATGAGACATGATGTTTATACACAAACTTGACAGTGGCAAATCACATTTATGTTTTGGGGTTTCTCAGTGGACTTGGATCATGCATATGAGCCACGTACAATTTCCAGCCTGAAAGGAAGTACCTGTCCCCTCAAAACAGGCTCTTCTGAGCAGGCATGACAAATTAACTGTCATTGGCAAGTGAGCATTCAGGCTAAGAAGTAATGAATTTCAGGGTAAAGCAGTCCTAGAAAGTATCAGACTGAGATGCTATGTGTCACTAAAGAGGTTTATAGGTGACTAAATTCCAATTAATGAGGACTTCTGTTGATTGAACTCCATGGCATGAACAATCTTGTCCTCTTATTTGCAATCTCAAGATAACTAAAGCACCCTATATTTCTGACTTGATTCAGCCATAAAATACACTTTTTTTTAATCTCATTCAGCTCATTCTTCCTACATTGATAGAATCTATGTAGTGAAATCACAAGATTAGAAGTGCTTTCATTTTCAGCGATGATTTTTTCTGTCTTTCTTATCTATCCTTTGTATTTATGCTTTCTCCAGTTTAATTTCAATACTCCTACTGATACAGCTTTTTCCCACCACAGTTATAGTCTAAGACATCCAATCTCAGGCTTTCAAATTTCTGGATTTTCCACCAACTTTGACTAATTTAATTGTATATTTTTTCCCACTACAAATACATTTTTTCTGCAGGGGTGGGGTGGGGGTGGTGTTTTAAGAACTGTTTGTACTTCTCATTATCTGACTCTGGTTTCTGCATGTTTCTGTAGTGTAGTGTCATAAATTAGAGTTTTATTGACATTCTTCTGTGCTGAGTCTGTTTTGCCTGTGATGCTAATTGTGGAATTATCCCTCCCTGTCCTTATCTTGACTCCAAAGCCTCTCAACATGTATTTTGCTCCCCTGTCCAGCTGAGAGGGGAGTGATAGAGCAACTTTGGTGGGAGTCTGGCCTCTAGCCAGGGTCAAACCACCATAACAATGTGTATGTAACTGCTACTAAAGAAATATACTGATGGGTGTGCTTTATTTTGTCACATATTTTTAAATGTGGAGAATAAAATCCACTTTTATGACCTTTTTTCTGTTTAATTCTGCCAATCAGTGAGAATTAGTGTGTTTTTTTCTTGTTTATTGGAAGGATTTTATTTTTATTTTGGCTGAAAATGTTAATTTTTTTATTTTATTCTATTTTAATTTTCATCTTCCACTAAGTAGCACTTATACAATAAAAAAATTGACTTAACACAGCTCTAGGCCAGATTTAGTTAAATTATGTGTAAAAGGAAAGATTTGTAGACCACTGCCATTCCTAAATTTTTCAAGTCCAACTATTCCAAGAGCTAGTTAGGAAACCAGATTATGTGACTGTCATTTCTATAGAGAAATAGAAGAGTTTTCAGTCATTCGTCATTCAGCAAAAACGTTCATGTTTGTGAAATATGACGCTAAAGCAAATACTTTCTTCCATCAGCTCTAGAGTTCAAATGCAGGTAGAGTTCATGGAATACACCTGAAGCCCACAACAAGCAAACAGAACAGACACACAAGATAAAAAATAATTAAACTGAAATGAATGTTACATCATGCTAGCCTTTAACACTACTACTACAACATTCACCCAGGGTTTGAAAACTTACCCTCTTCTACAAGACAGGGCTTTGAATGCAATCCTCATTATTCTGATTAAAAATGTAAGTTCCTTACAGTTTTGAACCTGTAGGTGGCATCTAAATAGTGCACAGTCTCATGTTGACTCTATGCACAGCAGTGCATTTACCCATTCGGAAGAAAAATTATAAATCTGATAAAACTATTTCTTTGGTAATAATATACAACATAGTTTTGTTATTTCCGGAGTTGAAAAAAAAATAATCAAGATACATGCTGCTCCACAAAGAATGAAATAAATTATTAATGAGAATTATGTTAATATTTAAGGAGCAACATCAATGGACTAGACAATAATGTGAAATAACATACAAGATGATCCGGAGCAGCAACAGCAATGTATAAGAGTGTCACCAAAAGAAGAAATGACAGATTGATAAAGACAGTTCTGGAATGGTTGCCAAGCCTGGAAATCCCAGCAGAAGAGACTAAACAGAAGTGCAGAGAGACAGAACCTGGTAGGTAATCGAGAACAGCAGGGGTACAGACTAACCAGATACTGAAGAAGATGTAACACATGGGGAGTCCTGTGTCCAGCAGTGGATTGATAATGGCAGATACACTAAAAATGTGTTGTATTTGTATTACTAATGCAGTTGTATGATGCTGCCATATTTGATTAAGCTATTTCATACTGTGTCTATCTCACACACTCCAGCTTCATGAGGTTGTGCGCAACACCATGAAGAGACATAATGGAACAGATCTGTTTTTTTTTTTCAAATGAATCTGCTGTCAGTTTGGATAAAAGACATTTATGTGTAATCTTACCTCATGAAAGACCATATGTTAATACAACAAATAGGAAATACATTCAATTAGTCTAATGAGACTGTTGCACAAGTCACTTTCTTTTTTTCTAGGTTTTAGCCATGTACAGCTCACACTGAGTCCTGTGGGAGCACTGGCTGAGTGAAAGCTGTAAAAGCAGACTCCTATGGTGACTGGAATCCGTGGGAAGTTTTCCAAAGATTTTAATGGAATTTAGATCAGACCTTCAAGAGAGAAGGCCATTAAGTATCTCATCATTTAGCTTTTATGTACACAGATGTTAGCTGAAACTTCAGCCCAAACGAGGCACTCTGCAATTCGTGCAGGTATCTCTTGTCATATTATCACAAAAACCCTCACAATTCAGAGCACTTAACCGAGTAATGAAATCTGTTTTCTAGTGGCTATCCATGACTAGAAGCAAAAGCTTGATCATTACTATCCTACAGACTTGTTAAGTGTCCTTAATAAGTTATTGGGGCTGTGTTGCAAGGAATTCACTGACCCTCAATTGGACACAGTCCTGCAGTGTCATCCGATGTGAAAAATAATGCATTTTCCAAATATGTATTTGCAGACATTCTGTCTACTCATATTAATACTTGTTTAAGGAGGTGCTTACCTCCCACTGACTTTGATGGGACTCAAATTAAGTAATCAATTTGAAGCAGGTACTTATATACCTATCTGAATAAAGTCATTAAGTGCCATTTTTATATTTTTTATTATTATTACACTGCTTTCAACTTCTGATTTAAAATAAAGAAGTAAATAGTCAATACATCACTTGAAAAAGGAATTTGGGCAATGACTGCTGTAAAATAAGCCCACAAAAATATCAATTCCTACTGAAACATTAAGTTTTTGCAAAATTGAACTTCAAATTGATCCTCTGCATTCTCATATAAAACCTGAAAAATCAGGAAAGTAGGTTTTGTAAGGCTGTTGTTGCTGGTTTTGATGCAGCTGCTTAAAAGTATTCCAAGTCAGGGCTCCTGGAACAGGCAAAATACCTCACAGAACTGTAAACACAAATGATAGCAAATAACATTTTAAAGCTTATTTTGAAGAGTTTTAACATGTCTCTTTAGTTTTAGAAAGTAAAAGGTGGGAATGACGACGAAGTACAAGGCACCTAATACATTTCTTAACCCATCTACTTGCCTCTATAAGAGATAAGAGGAAAACACCCTGCTGATACAGAGATTTAATTTGAAGTAAGATGCATAAACTTTGATACCTCCTTACGGGTTTCTTAACTCTGCCACAGATCTGCTACATTCTGCATACTGTATAAACACAGTTCTGAGGGTAATTCTCACACTAAAATTAGAAAAAAAGAATAGCATGCATATTTAATACCTCCCTGAAGTGTTTTACTTCAGCAATAAAGCATAGCAGTGAAGTAAGAAAAAGCTTGCAGTTGCTTTCCTAAGCTGTTTGCCTGAACGGGATCACATTGCAGCATTTGTTTTATTATGGAGAATTGGATTCATTTGAATAGAAATGCATTTTTCCACACCCTTTTCTATTTATAAAGGAGAAAAAAACCAATAAATATCATACAGCTCAAAGAGGCTCATAGATGGAGCTGATATTTGGCAGTTTGGATTCAGAAACAGTAACACTGTGGTAAAAGCAGTTCTGCAATTGAAAGTATATACTATATTTTTAACAAGTCTTCATTTTTCAAAGAAAAGTGAAGAGGTGAAAAGGTGGTTACATTACTGGTTACTGTAATATTTCAGCCAGTGTGATTCCGATGTAAAGTAGAAGGCATATGGTCTCATAAATCATTTATTAATCATTTCTTTTTCTGGAGTCATTAGCAAACTTTCAACGAGAAAAGTTCTAATAAGACAATAATGGTGTGAAATATTGTTTCCTTCTATCATATTGTCATAATGAAAGCACATTTAACAATGAACTGCAACTTCTGAAAGACAAGAAAAATTACTTTTGATTTTGCCCTGCACTGACTTTTACAGGTGCAAACACCTGTTGCTAAAGAAAGTAACGCCAATTCTATTTAAAGCATTATGTAAGGTACTTTATATTACTATACACAACAGTAGTAGCAAGGGTTGTGGTTTAATGTTGTTGAGCAAACACATAATGAGATGCAAAAAAATTGTCAATTCTCAATACTGTGATCTCACTAAATGCTAGGTCAAAATCTAAATTCAAATATTTAATTTGTATGTGTATTTTAAAATTACATTCTGAAAATCTGATACACAGGTAAAAATGTAGAACATTATCCTTGTATTATGTAAATATATATAATCCTATATATTTTCTGTCTTAGCAGACAGCAAAGGACATAACTACAGTAAAATAAGCACAAAAAAAACTTGCAGCAAATATTTGAAGGATTTGAAGTTCTGTCTTGATTTACACCATTTTAAAAGCCTAGATTCACTGCAGACAACAGATTTATTTTGTAAGGAAGTCAGTGAAAATCAGAACAAAACTGGGGCAATAATTTAAATGCAGGTCTTAAAGCATCACTTGCAGTAATACCAAATCTATTGGCTGATTTACCGTGACATGTTTGTCTTCAGTTGTGGTTGATTTTTTTTTCCTGTGCCATTTATGATTTCTTTGGGTTGTGTGATATATACAATGAGCAATATATGAATATACTGAAATGAACTTATGAATTATGGGCCCCTCAGTTCTAGAAGGACATACAACTCCTTGAAAGAGTCCAGCGCAGGGCCACCAAGATGATTAAGGGAGTGGAACATCTTCCTTATGAGGACAGGCTGAGGGAGCTGGATCTCTTCAGCTTGGAGGAGACTGAGGGATGACCTCATTAATGTTTATAAATATGTTAAGGTTGAGTGTCAGGAGGATGGATCCAAGCTCTTCTCAGTGATGGCCAGTGATAGAGGAAGGGACGGTGGGTTCAAACTGGAACATAGGAATTTCCATGTGCATGTAAGGAAAAACCTTTTCACGGTGAGGGTAACAGAGCACTGGAACAGGCTGCCCAGAGAGGTTGTGGAGTCTCCTTCTCTGGAGACATTCAAGACCAATCTGGACACATTCCTGTGTGATTTAATCTAGGTGATCCTGCTCAGGCAGGGGGTTGGACTAGATGATTTTTCAAGGTCCCTTCTAACTCCTAACATTCTGTGATTCTATGATTACATATGCATATGTATTTTTATGTTTGGTATATGAATATATGAATTAAAATAGGAATGCAATAAAATAAGCACCGTTTGGGTTAGCTTATAGCTCTTTTGTTAGACATGGAAATTCACAAATATCTTGAGCTTTGTCAGTTTACTAATAGCCTAGATTCAAATACAAGCCAACAATGAGTGTAGGTTAAATCAAGAACTGTCTTTGTGAACAAGGGGAATTTTGGGTCTGCATTTATTTGAAATATGGTTAAGCTCTAACTAAGTCACTACATGAGCTCAGCATATGGCTGAATATTTGTTGGATATCTAGTCAGTGTCCTTTTTTTTTTTTCTTGTTTTTTCCTGTTACGGATTTAAGCTCTGATACTAATACTTGAGGGTGTTTTGGTTTGGATTTTTTTTTTTTTTTTTGGTTGGGCTTTTTTTTTTCCTCTGGAGAATTTTGACAGCTCTTTGTCCTCTTGAGGTGCAAACTCCCTGATCTAATCTAAAATTATAACCGGACACAAAGAAAGGAAAGTAACTTCTTGAAACATGACAGCTGTTTTCAGCTCCATGCAAAAATTTCTGCTTAATGTGTTTTGAGCTGTTTACTGCCAGTATTGTCTCTGGGCATTCTCTGGACTTAGCTAATAGAAGGTTTTGAAATTTCTATAGTGGGGAAAAAATTATTTTGTTTAAGACTGTTTCAGAGTCCTAGAACGTCAAGTGAGTTACTTTGGTTTTAGTACACTCCAATTAGACCTTCCTTTTTTCTGTGTTCTCCTATTTCACCATGCCTACCTTTTACCCGCTAATAACCACAATACGGTAGTTTCATGGACTCTAAAGACCTCACTTTACTGAGGCTGATAAAATAACATGATGTTCAACTGTATTTTTTTACATAGGACTCTATTTTGTTGAGAATAATTTAAGGTTTAAATAATACTCTTAAAGAGAAATATTCATAGCAATGAGAGCAGATAAAATACTTGCAAAGTTATGCAAACATTTCACAGTGTAAACACCTCTTGTTTTGAATTCTTGTTTTGAATTGTGCTTTCAGTTTGCTGCTAAATTAAAAAAAAAAGAGAGAGAGCAGTAATGAATACAAGTAAAAAGACTAAAAGCAAATAACATTTTTATTTTAATAATCACTAGGCACAAGCACATATCTATGAATACTATGCAGATACATTTCAAGAAACCTGACCAACAGCAGAGTTACACTTGAATCCTTAAGATCAGTTTATATTGCAACAAAATGCTACTTGACAGTAAGGCAAGAGAACTGTAATGGACCTAAACATTAATTTTGCGTTACAGTGGTAATTTTTATTGGGAATGCAGTCATTAGGATTGGCAAAAAATACTTGCTTTATTACATATGTTGCAATATTTAAATGCACTATTTAAATACAACATGAACAAGATTTTGAACAAAGGAGAAACAAATCAAAGGATAGTAATACATAAATAAATAAATATACAGACAGTGAAGATTCAGAGTCACTGTAACATATGTTAGTTTATAAATATGCTAGGTGTGGACAATGCCTTCTGATCTTCCACCAAATCAAGGGATCCCTGCTGAAGGTACAACAGCCGCAGTGCCAAGCTACAACTGTGAAGGAAGTGACAGCATCACACAGCAGTACTTCTGGCCCTAGCAAAGGTCAGCAAACACAATCAGCATTGAGGAAGGAAGTTCAGCTTCATTTGCTTCTTGCACTTTAAATAAATGAATGCTCAAGAGGCGTGACACAGCAAGAGCTGTAACCAGTCCACCCTTTACTGTATGGCTTACAAGCTTTTCTCTTCGTTACAGGAAAAATCATACAACAATATTTGCACAGTTTTTGACACAGAACATGCACTAAAATTTATTCTGAGTAATTTGACTTAAGAAAATGTTACAGGAAAAAATTGTGCATTTAAAAATGGCAATGGTACTTTGTGTATCCAACACTAAATGACTATGTACTTTTATTAGGTGAATTTAACCTTTTATCTGTGCAACTAAGATCATATTTTGCCTCTTATAGCTCCAAACAGTCCCCCTCTAGCAGAACAAGACAGGTATATTTGCAAAATAATTAAATAATATCATTAAATGATGATATTTAAAAAAAAGTGATCAGGAGAAAGCAGAGAGCTTCAGCAATGTTGATTTTTTTCTTTTTTCCTTTTTTTTTTTTTTTCTCCTAAAGACTTTGAGGCTACATATGTGATTTATCTAGCTCCAGCTAAAATTAATTTTCTTTTCCAGAAATCTTATCCAACTACACAAGCTAATGTGAGGACAGCTAACATCTTATTATTGATTTTTTTTATATTTTTTTGCTATCATTGGAAACCGCTCTGTCTTTTCATTTGCCTTTCAGACTGTGTAGTATTTTCTTCTTTATAGATTCTTCTTTTTTTTTTGATCATCAGCTCTATAGTTAAAAAAACCAACAGCAACAAAAAAACCCAACTAAGACACTAAAATAAAACAAAAACCAAATAAACACAAACTCCCATAATCCAATATTTTTTATTAGGATACCAGAGTAATTAAATGTTAGGTCAGTCTCAGAATAGTTGCTTAAGGATAATGAATCTAAGGATCAGGTACTCATGAACCTTTATGTTAATCAGACCAAGTCGATAATAACATACGTAGACAATGAGGGAGGTGGAAACAGAATCCACACAGAATCCATTCCTCCCTTTTTTGACCCCTGCAGTCTAATACTAAAGTACAGGTTTTCTTTCCTCACTACTATCAATCAGCTAAACAATCTTTGCTATCTTATAACTGTGGTGTCCAGATGTCCCAGTAGAGATCCTTCAAGGGTCAGTACTGGGACCAGTATTGTTAAATGTATTCATTGATCACCTGGATGAGGGGGTATAGTGCACAGTCAGCAGATTTGCTGATGACACAAAGCTGTGAGGGGTGGCTGACACACCAGAGGGTTGTGCTGCCATTCAACAAGATTCAGACAGGCTGGAGAGCTGGGCATGGAGAAATTGAATGAGATTTAATAAGGGCAAATATAGGGTCTTGCATCTGAGGAGGAAGAAGCCCAGGTACCAGTATAGGTTGGGGACTGGCCTGTTGGAGAGCAGTGTAGGTGAGAGGGACATGGGGGTCCTGGTTGATTGCAGGATGATCATGAACCAGCAATGTGCCCTTGTGACCAAGGTGGCCAATGGCATCCTGGGGTGTATTAGAAGGGGGGTGGCTAGTAGGTCAAGAGAGGTCCTTTTCCGCCTCTACTCTGCCCTGATGAGACCACAGCTAGAGTACTGTGTCCAGTTCTGGGCCTCTCAGTTCCAGAACTGGACATACAACTCCTTGAGAGTCAGGAGGATGGATCCAGGCTCTTCTCATTGTTGGCCACTGACAGGGCAAGGGGCAATAGGTCCAAGCTCTAACAGGGGAAGTTCCATTTTAATATAAGGAGGAACTTTTTCACCATGAGGGTGATGGAGCACTGGAATAGGCTGCCCAGGTTGTGGAGTCTCCTTCTCTGCAGACATTCAAGACCAATCTGGACACGTTCCTGTGTGATTTAAGCTAGGTGATCCTGCTCAGGCAGGGGGTTGGACTTGATGATTTTTCAAGGCCCTTTCTAACTCCTAACATTCTGTGATTTTGCGATTCTTTGGAGATACAATAATGTTTTTCCTGGTCCCCAGATATCTGAGCAATGTCACATTCATGTTTTGTTGGAGAAACACATTCTCTCATTTTATTAAGTAATGACAATGATCTGCCTGGACACCTACCTGTGCGACCTGCTCTGGTGAACCTACTTTGGCAGGGGGTTGGACTCGATGATCTCCTGTGGTCCCTTCCAACCTCTCCAATTCTGGGATTCTGTGATTCTGTTTTAACACTAGACCAAGATGATTATAGAGAAAAGTTGCAAGTATGTGTAGTAGACGTCACTTGTCCCTTCCTTGACTTCACCAGTCAGTATCTTTTCCTTATGAGAAGCCAAAATGAACATTCAATTCTTCCTATTATTATTATTTATGCTTTACTCAGTTTGATATTTTTTTGAGCTGACACATTCAGATACTTACATATATTGTCATTGATGTAGCCACATCTAAGAGGATAAAGTTTTGCTTCTGGAAATGCTCAGGATGATCATGTCAGTTAAACTTATGGTGCTATGAGTTTTTCAATTACTCTCTCCTACATACAAAACAGATAAAACAGAGAATGTTTTTACAGGACCGTACAAATGAAAGCTCTGCTGGATAAAGGATATCAAGTGACAGCATTGTCTGAGACCTGCTTTTCCTCATAAAAGAAAGAGGACAAAATTGTCAGTTTACTCAGCAGAGAGAAGCAGTCCTAAAGCAAGATTCATCTAATCGTACTACAGATGTCTAAACAAAGCTGACTTACTGGCTCTGTGAGAGTGTCTGTTTCTCCCCGTGGACAATAAGCATGATCAAAATTGTTAGCTCAGATTTGGGTGTCTATGCTATAGAAATACAAAGAGATTAAAGTAATTCTACATCAAAGTACTCTTCTCACTCCAGGTGTTATTTTATGTATGTTTTTGTATTTATTTCCTTAAAAATGTTCCAGCACATATGGGGTAAAAGGGATTGCATTTACTAACAATCAACTAACTTGTTGACTTTTGCACTTTGTCTTTTGGTCAGGTAAACTTCTCATGATTACTACATTCATCCTCTGTGCATTATTTGGTTTAAATTGTTTTCTATAAAACTTCCTAGAAAAATCTAGATAAAAGTATGCCTACTGTTATGTGCTACCTTTTCTTTTCTGCTACTTTTAGCATCATTTCTCAAGAAATTCAGGAATCAATATTATTTATTTTTCCTCACAGCTAGAATATTAAGGGCTTAATTCAATTGCCTAAACAGAGAAGGCAACTATTTTTTTCTGAAATACTCTAGGTTACCTGATATATCCCCACAGGGATGAAAAGCATAGAATAACATCTACAGGTGAATGATACTCTCTAGAAAGTTACTGGAAGTCAAAGTAGGCTGTGTAGGGCAAGTAGAATGACAATAATTACAGATCTCATTATTTAACTAAACTTTGTTAGCTCATTGGCTCTATAGGTAAGTGAATTCTTATTCAGGTAAACTTGTTAGAGGTGCTGCACTTATTTTTACTTTACTTCCTATAAACAAAGAACCTAAATATGGAATTCTACTTGACCTTCTCTATCAATCTGGCTTTGGCAGACTTAATATAACCTGTAATATACCTGCTGTAGGAGACAAACTTCCATTTTTAATTAAGAAAACTTAAAGCAGTTATCTATTCCTCTACATATTGAAATGATAAGCTTAAACGTTGGTCAATAATCAGCTCAGTTAATTGCCCACCTGTATCTATCCATTGCCATTTGAGTTGTAAGAATCCTTTGGCTAGCATCTACCTGACATTCCAGAGCAGTGCAGGGTTCCTATAGGTCCTGTGCCATACATGCAGGTTCACGCAGCCCTCATAGTTATCTTTGGAAGTCTCAAATTTGTTCTAAAGATTATGTTTAGGTAACTGAGTCAATCCCCAAGATTAATTCCTTTCTAGGCTACACTGGCAGTAGTCTGAATACCACAGACACATAGAAACCTAAATGTGGGTGTTTGGAGCTCAGGCCCAGTCTTTATTTCACTCTTATTTTAACTGTCAGAGTTTGCTCCCGATACTAGCATACTTTTATACACCCAGATTTATACTCGATTTTAGCAAGAAATTCTTTACTGTGAGGGTGGTGAGTCACTGGAGGAGGTTGCCCAGGGAAGTGGTGGCCGTCCCCTCCCATGAGGTGTTCAAAGCCAGGCTGGATGGGGCTTTGAGCAGCCTGGTCTAGTGGGAGGTGTCCCTGCCCATGGCAAGGGGTTGGAACTTGATCTTTATGGTGCCTTCCAGCCCTAACCATTCTATGATTCTGTGATAATATCCAACTTAAACTTCCCATGTCTCAGCTTCATGCCATTGCCTTGGATTCCATCACTGGTCACCTAAGAGAGGTGTTCACTACCTTCTCCTTCACTCCCCCTCATCAGGTCTCCCCTCAGCCCCATTTTCTCCAGGCTGAATAAATCAAGGGACTTCAGCCTCTCCTCCTAAGACTTCCCCTTCACCATACAAGTTGCCCTCCTTTGGACATTTTCCAATAGTTTTATGTCCCTCTTATACTGTGGCACCCAAAACTGCACACAGCGCTCAAGGTCAGGCCACACCAGTGCAGTGTAGAGCAGGACAATCACCTCTGTACCAGCTGGCAGTGCTGTCCTTGATGCACCTCAGAACATAGTTGGCTCTCTTGGCTGCCTGGGCACACTACTTGCTCCTGTGTAACTTGCTGTCGACCAAGACCTCCAAATCCCTCGCAGCATGGCTGACCTCCAGCATCTGATCCCCCAGTCTACTTAGTCAGATGTAGAACCAAAGCCTAATGATTCAGTTATTGACCACATTGAAGCAGATATGGGTGGTCTGTTTTCCATACATGGATTCACTGTGTTATTAGAGTAAACCCCAAATTTTTTTGCATATCATTGTAGTGCTTCTGGGCACTGGATCCGGTTTAGGAGCTTCCTGAAGAGAATAAGACATTCAGATTTACAGGAAAAAAAGTATAGCTGTCATTTTAGGGGAGTTGTTGCCTTTTTAGCCAGTTAGCCTAAATAGATTGAGAGTATTTAAACTTACATACATGTATACTCATTATAGATAACTAGGTGAGCAAAGATGTTTTGAGACTTACAAGAAAATGAAAAAGCAAACAAAAAAAATTAAGATAGATGAGAGAATGGGTAGTAAAGAAAATTAAATGCTCCAAACTCCAGCAGAGGCAAAACTATGGTTAATATATACATAGGGTTTTATAAAAAGGAGAAAATAATATAATAATGACCAAATAACCTAATGAAATAATTAGGATATCAATGCTAATTGTCTCTGAGTACAAAAAAAAAAAAAAGGCTGCTATGTAGTATCATGGGGGAAAAAAGCATAGAAGAAATAACATCAGATAACTGTGCTTGAAAATATAACACTTTCCTATTTTTACCATATTTACCACCACCCCCCACAAAGGTGAATGGTGTCCTCATTACCATTTGTAACATTCCTGTTAGGAAGAGGCAGTATTAGACGTATTAATGTGTTTGGTTCTCCTCTAATTTATGATTCTCTCCCCACTTTAATGAGATCTGCTCTACAGCCCATAAAATAATTGTTATGGTAAACTGACTTTTTAAAATTAGCTACACACCAGTTGGTCCAGAAACCTATTCCTCTGGACTATTCATGCACAAAATACCTTTGTGTGAAGCTCTTTCCAAATGTGTAATGACTGGAGTAAGTCCAGAAGTTTGCCTGCAGAGTCTCTCTGCATGATTGCCATTGCAAGCAGTCTTATAGCTTCTTTTCTCAACAAAGTTATGGACAGGGTTACTGCAATATAGAACTGCTGATATTGCTTTCAACCTAACAATGAAAACTACAGTGCTTCTTCTTATGAAATTAAAGCAGTTTCCCATTAGAGATTACAAAAATAAAATAAAATAAAATAAAATAAAATAAAATAAAATAAAATAAAATGGAGCTATTCTAAAGTCTCTATTCTGCACTTTTCTGTCACACTTTTCTGTTACAGAATCTTTACAAGAAATCTCTGAAGGGGGGAAAAGAAATATTAGATTTTCTGTTTTGCTCTGCAGTCTCATTAAGTTACTTCAGTGCAATACCCCACTGCTGTTTGCCCCCCAGACCATGTGTACCACTGAGAGTTATTCTATACCCATGATTTCTTGCTGGGAGCATCGGTTCAGGTCACAAGTACTGTTTACTAACAATACTTTCTAATCACCCCTAGGAAAAGGTATTTTATGTTCCCAGAAAATAGCACATTGGCAAAAAGATCCCTCAAACCTAAGTCAACTGAGATGTACCATATTTTAGGAGCTATGTAAAATAGAGATGCTGAAGATTAATAGTCATGGCATGCTGATAGGCAAGCTCCATCAGATACAGGTACCATGTAAAACTGTGTGTATGTGTTGTCGCTTGTCAAAATATGAATTTTTCTTTGTGTGAGAGGTGGAACAACAGCATAATGGGAGAGCTGGTTTTATATCCCAGTGAAGGAAACAGAAATGTCTTTCCACTGCAGCTCACACTTTTCTTGCTCTTCAGCTTTCACAGTAACTTCTGTAGAAGATGGTGGCTGCAGATGAACAGAGAGCTAATCTGATTAGGACGGTCTCATCAGTCCTCCTAAATGGCTGATCGTTTGACTTTACTGCCTGACAGCTCTACTTTCCTTTCCTTTCTCAGCAGATGAATTTTTAGAGACAGGAGCTGTGATTGAAGATGGCACAGGGAGTTGGAGTAATCTGTTAACACTTCCGGAGCTTTGGCATTTGTACTGTTATTAGCAGAAGAGAAATTAGTGTTCTTAGCATTTTAAAATTGTTTTTCTGTATTTCCTCCCCCAACTCCCACCCTTGCCTTTTTTTTTGTTTTTTTTTCCATAATAGAGATCAAGAGTATATGTCTGAATTGAACAAGTCTTAATCCTTGTTATAACCCACTCACAAAAGAATAAAATATAA
>VXBZ01008494.1:0-97402 GCA_013399135.1 Heliornis fulica
AGAGAGGTGATTGTGCCCCTATGTTCAGCACTGCTGAGACCACACCTTGAGTGCTTTGTTCAGTGCTGGGCCCCTCCATACAAGAAAGACATTGAGGTCTTGNCTGACATCAGATCTGACATTCAGACATCTCTGCTAGGCAGAGAAAGACCTGGGGCTGTTGATTGACTGCTGACTGAATATGAGCCAGCAGTGTGTTCAGGTGTCCAAGGCAGCCAACAGCATCCTGGCTTGTATCAAAAACAATGTAGCCAGCAGGTCTAGAGAGGTGATTGTGCCCCTATGTTCAGCACTGCTGAGACCACACCTTGAGTGCTTTGTTCAGTGCTGGGCCCCTCCATACAAGAAAGACATTGAGGTCTTGGAGCAGGTCCAGAGGACAACCAGGCTAGTGAGGGGTCTGAAGAACAAACCTTATGAGGAGTGACTGAGATGTTAGGATGAAATTCTTCACCAAAAGAGTTGTTGGGATGTGAAACAGGCTGCTCAGGGAGGTGGTTGAGTCACAATCCCTGCATGTATTTAAAAAAATGGACAGATGAGGTGCTTAGGGATATGGTTTAGGAGAGGACAGGTGCAGTTGTACTTGATGATCTTAATGGTCTTTTCCAACCTAGTGACTCTATGATTCTCTTATACGAGGTGGCTACCTGTGACTGGTTTCAGTGATCTCAAGGGTCCTTTCTAATATAGATTTCCAGGCTTAAACTCAGTTCCTAAACCCAAAACATGAGAGAAAACCCCATCAAGTCCATCAACTCTTACAAGCACATACACCCTGGGGGGAAGGCGAAGACTGGAAGCTGAGGAAAGAGGAATGGGAAGTGCAATTTTTAGACTGATACTAATGAGCCCTGACTGAACTAATTGCCCATAGGATTTTCACCAGGGCTTGTATGGGTTGATGGAGTTCAAAGCTAACTGTCTACTCCTTTCTCTGGCTTTGGGTAAAAGACCTGACATTTCATGCCATAATACAACTTTTAGTGTTTCGAAGGCAGACTTGGCTCTTTAGTATTAGTGCGAATAAACCACAGATGATATACAAACTTAATTTATTAGGAAACTTCAACGTAGTAGGTAAATTTGTGTTAATTCATATATATATAGACACATATATATTTATTATTACAATAAATATTGCAACTTTACTCCTACAGAATTTGGCCAGAAATCCACTATGAGCCAATAGTCACGAACTGCTGAAAAATGCAATATATAAAAACACTTGGTAAGCATATACAAAAAATTGCAATTAACAATTAAACCAGCTGATGCTCTTCTGTTTTCTGACAATCCTTTTGGCACGAGGATCAAACTGGAACTGAGTTGTTCCATGGAAGAAGTAGACATAGCCTAGAAATAAAATTTAATCAATTTGTATTTCATATTTCAATAATTCTCAATACTTCATTTGAGTATTTTGGAAAAAAACCCACAACCCCACAACATCAGAAACAGTCCATACTTGCTATTTTTAATTTCTATCTCATTAAGGTTAATAACAGGTTTTTGAAAACAAATTATTCTATCTACAAGAGCCCAAATAGTCAACTAAACCCAGATTAAAGGTATGTTTTACTTACCATCTTTCTGGAAAGCAGCATCAACTCTGCCAATTTTTCCAAAATCAGAGACTATTTTCTTGGGATAACCATGATCCATGGATTTTTTGTTTTCATCATACCTTAACACAAGAAACATCATTACAATTTCTGAGGAAGCAGCGACTGTTTTGTAAGTCCAAAGCAAATTCATACACATAAGAAGCTCCACTGTTACTAACTGGTTTTATAAAGATTAGCTCAAGTGTCTTTTGATTTTATTTCGTGTTAAGGTTGTGACATCATGCGTGTCCTCAGATTTGAAGATTCTGCCATTGGTAAAGTTTACACCAAGGATTTCTAGGACATCAGGAATGCAGTTCAGGAATTTATTAATGCATCTCTGGACTGTCCAGAGGCTTAGATGCCTCTGTTTCTGTTTTAAACCACTGGGTACCCAGTTATATAATTTATAATTTAATTATAAATATTTCTACCAGTATAAAAGAAAAATGTAAAACATCAGAGTAAAAAACTATAGCACAATCCTGAAGCATATTTGTTATTGGTGTCAGTCATATATTACTTAAACAAAATTATGGTCTGTAATTTTTCGTGAGCTAGACTCGAATTATAAGTATGATCAACTGTACATTTGGAGAATATTTATAGTTTGTTCATATAGAAATAAAATGACAACACTTTTTTATTACCAGTCCATTTTGTTTGAAATGTAAATGAAAAGTGGACACTATTGCAACTTGGCACAGAAAAGCAGCACTGGAGAAAAGTGAATAATTTCCTAGAAAATCATTCTTTCATCGGGCAGGTGTTTCATTCATTTGCAAGCAATTACTGTCCTGATGCTGGAATCTAATGTTCAAAACATCCTATAGAGAAGAGGAAATCTCCTGGCAAATGCTTAAAACTTTTAAACCTTCAGAGAACTCTGTTTAAATTTATTGAATAAACATGATTTAAACATCATAGCACTTGAAATTTATAGTAATACCACAGTCCTCACGGACAAGTGAAAATACACCTTCTAAAATATGAACATTGAATCTTACCTCCAGTATCTGTCAGCTACAAAGAAGTATGTTTTTCCTGTGGTTTCATCACTGTAAGCTGCATTAACTCTTTTAATAGTCTTTGGGAACCCCAAACGATAGATTGGTTTAGGATAGCCAGGTGCGACGTCATATCCCCTGAGAACCCAATATTTATCCTCTGAAAAATATAAGCACATTTGATTTGGTTTTGCTATTTAGAAACAGCATTAATTGTGATTTAGATGGGGAACAAACAATATCTCTTAGATATCAATATCATTCATTTCAGTTTATTACTTTAGAAAATGGTTCTAATTCCTACACTGGCACTACATTGTGAAGACAGTGGAAATGTCTTCTGTTTTAATTAATTAAACATCAGAATCATAAGGTGTGTGGCTAGTATTTTTCACAGATTTTTTCTCAAATTAATACAAAGTATTTGACAGCGTAACAATATGCGGAGGGTTTGTAGTTGATGAGCTAATCCACTGCCATCGGATCGTGATGCTTATTTTATTAAATACCTGTAATATGCTATTTGAACCATATAATATTTTGAATATATTTGAGATTCCACTACCTTTAAAAAGTAAAACTTCATCCCTCTCAACGTTTTCATAAGCAGCATGGATTCCTGAAGGTAACTTTGGCCAGAACAGTGAGATAAAATTGAGCTCTGCCTCTGTCCTCTCAGGATGCTTGCGCAGCATGTATCTGGATGAAACAAAATTTATGTGATAAAATATTTTTACTCCTATCATAAGTGCAAAGTAATTATTATAGTGCCTGCAGTATAATAGGGTGTAGATGGGTACCTGGGTACACATAGCACCTTCCAGGTGCTATGTGTACCCAGGTATGTATTAAATCTAGAGTGACTGCAATTAGCCCATGATAAAGATCAGGAAAGATGAATATAAGCCCTTTTATTCCTCTGGAGGACTAGCAGGCTAAGAGTTGCCTTCAGTAGCCACCTAACAGACATCTTTCTGCATAACAGAGATAACAGTTCTGCCCTGATCTTGTAGTGAGGAGGAGCAGAATGGTTACAGGGACCCATGGACACATTGCTGGGCGATGTATGAGTGACTGCTCCTGCTTTGCTGCTAGCTGAATTGAGTCTTGCAGCAGTGGTCACAGCAGCAGAATAGTTGTAAGACAACCTCCAAGCTCTCATCTCCATCACTGCTCTTGTCAACTAGGGCTTTTGGGATTAATGAGCGGAGAACTCTTGCTTGTGCAAATACATGGTGATTTTCTAGTGCTTCACTTTGCACTACATTCCAAAAGAACAGTTTGACCTTATGGATTACATTTTTTTTTCTAAGCTGCTGAAAATTTTAAGGAGATAATGTATGTGCTTCTTGCTGTTACCTGCCCTTGAAGAATATTATTTCTCCACGTAGGGTAGTGATAGCATCAAATGTCAAATTTGGGTCACAAGCTTCTGGAGTAACAGGTCCTGTTGGCTGCACAGCAGCATTAGACTGTCCTGTAGGAAGAATATTTTATCTTTTAGTACAGGGAAATAAAATGACAATGTTTAGAACGTCTCTGAGGACACCAGGAGAATGAGAAGGCATATGATTTTAAACTAATGATCTGTAGCTAAACACAGGCTTCTATGTTGAAAAAAACCCAATTGTATTCATCTTTTCCAAAATGAGTTTTTTTTTTCAGGAACACCCTCCAGTAGCCCAGGTTGACCAAAGCCACATCCAACCTGGCATTGAACACTGCCAGGGATGGGGCTTCCACGTTATTACTGTTCATCAGGCTCCCAAGGAGAAACATTAAATAAAATATTTTTTCTTACCATAGATAGCTTGAATGCCGTTAATGTCATCCTGAGGAAGAAGAAACTTGTTGGGGTCAGTGTAAGAGTAAGTTGGATACATCAGTGCTCCAGGATCATTTGAATGTGACAGTCCCAGCGAATGGCCAAGCTCATGGGCAACAACAATGAACAAATTGTAACCTGTAGGATAAAAATTTAATAAAAGAAGGTAAAAACTGTTTCAGTATTCAGCACAGTTCACTAAATGGGAAACACTTATGCACCCTCCCAAAACACAAGAGAGAGGCTGTAAATAATGCTATCCACATCACAGCTCGGAAAGATTGTAACAGCTTAGCTATTGGAGTACTTGAAAATGGCCAGCCTCAATTGTGATCTCATTGTCATTTCTCTAGCGTCTTGTGTCTTAAACACAAATCCTGTTGCTCCTTCTGTCACATAAAATGCCCAGATCAAGGATCATGCCAATGACAAGAACGGGTTCAGTGATCCAAGAGGAAAAAAAAGCCTTCAAAACAAACACTGAGACAACAGTTTTGGTGATACTCAAATTCCCTACTTAACACTGAGATTTGTAGTGCTAGATTAAGAAAGATAACACTGTATACAGTTTTAGGTTTCATATGAATACAAAATACATTTTTAAGTGCTTAGTTGCCTATAAGCTAAAAGTCTCTTTGTTTTTGTGAATTGTTTCCTACAAATGGGAGGGCTGGGATGATGGGGAAGACCAATTTAAACGGATAACTTCTGCCACTTTTTTTCACTTTTATCGCCTGTAATGGAGCTCTTTAACTAAGATTGGGCAAGGTGAAACTATATAAATGGATGCTGTTACAAAGTCCTTACCTCTTTCATCTTTTGTCCAGGCTTCCTCCTCATCGAGATGCACATCTCCTCCAATACCTTCCCCAGGTTGGAAAGCATGAGCTAGCTGCCCATTGGGGCCATCAAAAGGAGAGTTGTCACGATGGTCTAACATGAAGGGGGGGAAAAAATCAGTTAGAATCCTAAAATGTTTCTATGATTGCAGATTGTAATGTAATACATGAAGATATCAATGTTACCTCTATAAGCAAAAGAGATCATTATATCTGCTACTTTGTCCTCAACTTTTTGGAATGTCAATGGTGTCACATTGCTCCAGACTCTGAGAGCTTTTCTGATTGCTTCTTCTACATCTGCTTGTCTCATCTTTGGGGTATAATTCAGAATCCTTCAAAGCAAATGCAGCACATTAAGTATTTTTAAGAATACAGCATTTTAGCTGAAAAATACTAACTTGTGCAAAAGTCAGAAATCTTAGACATATCTTTCATGAATGAAAATCCACAATGACCTCATTTTAGATACTACCCTCTAGACTGCCAGTCTTCTTCCAGAAATTAGTTAGATGTTCCTTACTGAGAGGGTGGTTGGGCACTGGAACAGGTTCCCCAGGGAAGTGGTCACAGCACAGAGCTGGATTGAGGTCAAGAAGAGTCTGGACAATGCCCTCAGTCCTATGCTCTGACTTGGCTGATCCTGTGTGGAACCAGGAGTTGGACTCAAGGACCCTTATGGGTCCCTTTCAACTCAGGAGATTCTATGTTTCTATGATAAATCAGTTAATCCCTCTGAATGTCTATTTGTGGCATACAGGCCCCCCCCCCCAAGCTCAGATGCTAGATTTATATCTTTTTGAACCAGATTAAGAAAAGTTACCTGTATGTCAGATCCTTTCTTTTCCATTTGGGATTCCCTGGTGTGAACACATATTGCTGTACATCAGGAATACCACATCTGGGTTTTTTCATCATCTCCAAAGTCTCAAGATCAGGTTTGCCAGTCACTTCTAGTCCAAAGAATGCTTGCATTTCCTTGAGCTTTTCAGCAAGGGGATTTTCATCCTTATTTCTTAAATGAGGCTGATGATCCGTTTTAAGATTGTAGAAATTTTGTAGATAACTCTGAACCAGAGTTAAAAAAAACCAACAAAAAACAGAAAAACATTGTGGCATAACAATATTATCCTTATGTCACACTTATATTTTCTAAGTAATCTTGAACTATTTCTATATTGACATTCCCTGTGCTATCCAGTAGGAGGGATATCTTTATTTATTCCAGGAACTGCTGTGAAGAGTCAGGTGAAACTTACGGCTTCAGTAGAGTTTTCTGAATTTTTTGTTTCACTGATGGAACACATAAAGAATTGTCTTTAAAATCTAACACTGTTAATAATTAATTCCACATTCTTTTTGGTGCTCAAGTACGCTAACAATGAAATTTATGAGGAAGCAGAAATTGGCAGTGAAACTCCACACAGCTGGCACTCCCAACAAAGCAGGTGACTATAGTTAGAGAGTCAGTACTTGGTAAATCACACCGTTTATTTTTAGCTATGAAATATGATATTAGGAACTTGGGTCTTCCTACTAGATGTCAACAATTTTGTCTCCAATAAATAGTATTGTGTGCGTGTAAGTGTTGTATTTCTCATGGATGTTCCCTTTCTCAAAGTATTCCCTAAAAAAACCCCACTCATCACAATGTTGAAATGCATGCCTGCTTTGAGAAAGTTTCCTGCCTTATGTCAGTGAGACAGTCACATTCTGAAATCATCTATTTCTGCAGAGCCACCGAGCCTTGCTGCTCCATCTCATGCTTCAGTAGTTTTCTTATAACTGTACCGACAGTATCGGAAGTGAAGTTATACATTATTAAGATGATTTTTGGGTAAACGCATTCCAAATAATTTTGAAACCTTTTCTATGTTGTTAGTAAAAGCTTTCTCTGGAAACCTCTGTGAAACAGTACATCTTTCATTTTAAGGCATTTTTTTGTGAAAAGAAATGCAGTTATAGTTCTCTCTCAGACTACCTTAGGTTTCATTTAGAAATGCAGTGAAAAATATTTACCTCTACAAGCTGTAGGGTTTTTTCTTCATCTTCTGCTTCTGGAACCGCAGGAAAACCAGAAGAGATGGCCACACACAGCAACAGAAGCAAAAGGGTCTTCATCCTCATCTAAGATTTTTCTGCCTCAACTTTACTCTTGAGCTACTGAACACTTCTCAGCTGTGTTTATATATAGGTAATATGTAAATCAGTGGCAGTCTGACTCATGCTGTATAATATCCTCTCATTAGTAAAAATGATGCATAACAGTGTCATCATCAGGTAATGACGCAATGTGTTTAACTAACGTTACTCTCCTTTGCCTGAGCCTTGTGTTTTGAGCAATTTTGTAGTGTGTTTAGTGAATAAGGAAATGCTGCACCTGGAGCTACCTGGAGTTCATAGGTACTTATTTTAGACTAGTTGTGGCACAAGGTTTTCACAAACTGGGTAAATAATAGGAAGTAACATATAACAGTAACCCGATGTGTTATAATGAATAGCATTTAATTTTTTAATTTTAAGTTTTTTGTGTTTTAATTTTTTTAAAATAGCATATTATGTTGTAATATGTAATACTAAATATATAAAAGACAGTACAGAGAGCTGATCTTATTTAGGAGGAGTAAACACCATAAGTCTAAGAGGGTTGCCATCAGCTAACTAAAAGTCCTCTCTAAAACAATCATGTGGTGCTAGGAAAAGTGAGTACTAAAATGATTCAATATTTTTGACTGATATTAACAAAAATCAGCCATGTTACTGGAATGCATAAGCTGGGTTTCCATATGTATGGCAAGTAAAATAATGTTTATACTCTTGCCAGAATGAATAAATTGCAATAGCATGTTTGGATCCAGCCAGATAGCTGAGCTCTGGTCAAAAGACTCCGTGAAGCTGTAAGAGTTGGTCTGTCAACAGGAATTTTTTGTGAATCTGGAAAAGGAAGATTAAATGAACCCTTTTGTGACTTTGTATTCACTCTTTCATGGAAGGAAGAGCGAGGGGAGCCATGATAAATGTTGTTAAATATATGAAAGTTTTTTCCAAATACAAGAAAACAGTGGGTGTTCTCCAGGAACAGTCTTAAGCAACAGTGATTAAGTTTAGATGTGAGCTTTGCGATTCATCTGCCTGAAAATTAGTGCTATTTGAGATGCTCTAGGGAATCCCATGTGACCTCCAACTGCCCTGGAAGGATGTAGGTTTCCATAGGTCTCCTGTGTCATGGCTGCCAGCCCCAGGTGGATATCTCCAAATGACAAATGACTCATGAGGTGGAATTATCTTTAAGTGTTTATTTTTATGTAGATATCAGTAACTTGTTTAGGTGTCTAAGCTCTCATTTTGGACAATGAATTCAAGAGAGTGATTCAACTGGAAATATGACATGGACTTTAAAATGAGATTAACTGCTCCCTATACTTCATTGACTGCATTGGCTAGGTGTCCATCAAGAATAAGAGGAGTTTAAATACCCAGGACACATGTATGAACCTACAGTGTAAACCCTAAATCGAGTAAAACATTTCTAACTGCAAGGACAGATAAGCACCAGAGGAGATGGTCTGAAATGTCTGCATGTTTGCTAACTATGGAAGTTACCAAGTACAAGCTGAACGTTTTTCAGAATGGTTTTGGTGTTGCTGTCCTTGTTGGAGGTAAACAGACTCCTTGAAATCCTTAAAAGGAAGCAATAAATGTTAGTGTAAGAGGGAGAGATACAAATACCTGTCACTATCATTCTTTTTCTGATATATGAGCAATTTTTTGCACCGAGCAAAGAGCTCAGTAGAGAAAATTTTAATAGTGCTAAGAATTCACTTAGTTTCCAAATGCCAGTGGAAAATATACTGTACTTGGTATACAATTCTACACTCACAGAAGCATAGCACCCCCTACTTGTGTCTAGGTAAAGGAGAGCAGACATCATTCCTGGGAAAAGCAAATTATTTTACACCTTCCAATGCGAGTCACGTTACTTGGCTGAAGTAATCGACTAAAGCTAATACAGGACATTTCAAAGCAGAAGCAACACTCCAGTCCTGGTATTTGAAATGAGCAGGACAATAATTTTCCAAAGGGTATAGCTTTTGTAGATGTAAATTCAGCCTTATGGTTCATAGTCCAAGGAAACTTCATTGCTGCTTACTCTTAATCCGTCTTGATGAGCAAAAAAGAGTTGTGTGTGTTGGTTATTTCTCCAAAGTCTTTGCTAAAATGCACATGATCCTGGGATTTATGAAATGCTGCTTAACTTCTCTAACTCTGTTTCTAAACTAGTTTTATTTCCCTGTAAATATTTCTCTTTGCTTTATGTAGTTCCTGAATCAGTAGCTTCTTTTTTTTCCTTCATATTTTTTCCTAAAGATTAACTGACTCCTTATTTCTTCTATTTGTTTTGTTTTTTGCTTTGTTTTGTTTTGTTTTGTTTTGTTTTGTTTTGTTTTTTCTTTTGTGAGGGCATCAAAGGCATGTTTAAACACAAAAAGGTGAAGAAGAGATGCAGATTAATCAAATGCACCCGGTGCCTGAGACAGGAACATTAGGAAATTATGTGTTGCAGCTTGCACAAAGAGATTCTGCTGATTTTTCTGCAAAGGGTCTATGCCCAAATTTTAATGTGACCAAGAGGAGGATATTGAGTCAAGCAGAGGACGAGAGGGAACATCTGGTTGTTTTCCAGGAAGTTTTATATAAATTTGTTTCCAAGGCAGCCAGAGGCAGGACTACAATGTCCTGGACTCCAGCACTAGCTGTGGCAACTGTTTATGTATTTGAAGAGTCATCAAGCGCAAAATCTTAAACAGCATCAGGAACAGGAAGAATCAGTGTCTTCTGTCTGTGTAGGGAATTTCCACAGTGTTGGGCTACAAAGTCATGTCCCATTTCACTGTCTGCCTTGGCTTCCTACTGCGTGTCCTTCAGCACATCTCCCTCAAATAAGGGAAGGAGAAGTTTCAGTCAGCTGCTATTCCCGTGGTATGGCAGCAAGCACATCGCTGCCCTTTCCTTTTCAAGAGCCTGCCTTCAAACAAGAAAAACCTCCCTCATAACCCAACAGAAGGAGAGGTGAATATGCCAAATTGAAACTGAGCCCCCTCGAAATCCATGAGAACTTTTCTGAGTGCCAACCGGTGCCTATACAGTCACTCATTTTGCTTGTGGGGTGATTATGTGGCATCTGCAGCTGAACGGGATAGTCTGTCCTAGTCTCTCACTAAGACACATTTCTAGGTATTTTTTTGGGCCAGGGCCTTTGTTCTATGTTCAGGGGTGTGTGTGGGGGGGTCTCAGTGACAGCCCCTGAGATGGGACCAGGAACTGGAGGCCCCTGTCTCTGTGGTACTGCAACTGGAGAGACTGGCATGTATACACATCTGTCTGGTACATATGTATGTGTGCAAGAATCCAACATGCATCCAGCTGGATGAGACACTGAGCAGGATTAGAGGTTGGGAACTGAGTGTCAAAGTGGCCATAAGCTAGGGCTGAATAATGGGGAGACCAGGCTTCTATGGGTTGGCTATCTGAGGGACCAGGAGCCCACATCATCAAGTGGGGAGGCTGGGAGGATCTGGAGTCAGCAGAGGGACCTGTTTGTATGGGTGTGCATGAGGCAGGAGAGGTCACCAGCACATCCCAGAGCAGCTGAGCGTTTCACAGTGTCTTTGTGTGTGTAGTTGTGCATATGTTTTTGTACATGTGTGCATGTGCCTATTGTGAATACAGGCTTATCCTCGCTGCTGGCTGGACTTAGGGTTGAAGATCTCCAGAAGCTTCACCCCTATCAGGGAGCTGGATCTGGACATCTCCTACATGAGAGTGGCTGCATGGTCCTTGGCTCTTGGCTGGAGTGAAACCACGACGCATGTCTGGGACCTATCTGCTAACCATTAAATCCGTTGGTCCCTGAGGAAGAGGGAGTTGACACTGTTGTTAAGAAAGGGCCAGTGTTTTCAAGGGGTTTTCCATTATTCAAGGCAATACAGACTTGTGTCTTCCTGTATTAGCAATAATCTTGCTTTAATTGCACACTTCTTCCTCAGCAAGACTGAACCCTTGTTGTTGGTGTTGAGGCAAGAGACTTCCAAGTGTCTCTTTTATAGGTACTCTACTCACTGTTCCCCTTAAGCACTGCCAGAGGTCTACTCTGTACATTTTTTCTTTCCAGCATTGAATGGAAGGACAATCAGGCAGAAGCATAAAAGGAAACATATTTCCCCAGAAGAATTTCCCAGCCTCAAACAATTTTCTGCCTAAGTTATTTCCATTTATCTTGTACCTCACTTACCTAGGGCTTGCATTTTTGTCAGGTTATTTCCCTTTTTTCTTAGTTATAACTGATAATATTCTAAAATTTTCTAATGGCTATAAATGGCTTTCATCCTCTTCTTAAGAAGAAACTTCCACTCATACCCTTGACTAAATAATGAATTCACAGTGTGAATCATAGAGGGGTTTCCTCAAATCAAAGTATTTCACTACAGAATTGCTCTAGAAAAGGGAACCTTGATTAGTAGTTCTGTAGTTTTCATGTTAAAAAAAAATAGAAATGATACATGATCATTCTAAGAATTGTTTACTGTTGCAAATCACTGTCACAACGATGTTTGCAATTGCTTTCTCAGTAGCAGGTGTCACTAAACGGTACAGTCGTCACTCCTGCAGGAAGTACTTCTATGCCCATTCCGTGCTCTTACGCATGTCCTAACCTCTTAATGTGTTTCCAATGGGTTTTGAAGCAACAAAGTAAAAATATTTCTGCGAATCCAGCATGGTATCATGAAACAAGCTACTTTCCTTGGAAGATGATACTTTTCATGCCAAGACTGAAGTGTTAGAAATATAAATCATATCACTGTGCAGCAATATTTGCCTGGTTGCCAATCACATGAAGTTAGAGAACTTATTAGGAATTTTCTCTTAATGAGCCAAGTACATTTTAACACCAACATGAAAAAGCCAAAGGCAACCCTCCAAGTCAGATGTCTTAAAGTTTGCACAAGCTTGTGGCTTAATATCACCCAATGTTAAACACATCCTTTATAGAAATGTTGTTGGTTGCGGTCCAAGAGAAAGATCAGTCACGCAGTTTACGAGCCAGTGTGCTCTGCTGGGCAGTGTTAAGAGCACAATGCTGTAGTTCAAACCATGCTCTAGTCCAAAGGCCACAGTGATAGAGCTCAGGATCTCAGGAGCTGAATCAGTCCTCATTATCCTATTGTAGAAGAGAAATTCAACATGACAAGTCACAGACTGGGGCAGTGCCCGAGTTACACCTTAGTGACTTGCACAGTCTCAGACATGGCATCATCAATGACTTCAGCAAAAGGCAAAGGGAAGGATTGGCACTTTCCTCGCCAAGCACCTGTTTCCTGAACACACAGGGAAAGTAAATTGAATTCTTTATCCCTGCAGCAGAGCTGTTGCCTGGGATGGGAATTCGCTCTGCTGTGTCCTGGGAATGACTTCCCGGATGGCAGACAGGCCCTGGGATGCTTTACAGAGCCAGCTTTAGCAGCCTGAAGTCCTTTGCCTCTTAATCTGGACATTATCACAAAAGCTGTGCAGATGTAAAACTTACCCTCAAAGACAGTAAGAAGAAATCAATGTCTCTGCACTGATTGGCAAAAGAAATCTGCACATGCCCCCAGGGCTCTGTACCATTTGGGACATACTGGAATTGCTACAGGTTCACAGACCTCCAGCTGGATAGATGACATTAGTGCCATTCTGTGAGACATCTACTGCTTATGAACCTGGAAGGGCTGGCAGGGAGCAAACATGAAGGAGCTGGTTGGAGACCAGTATGGCAGGTCTGAGGCTGCTAGGGCATCATCTGGAAACAAAGTCTGCACTTCGTCAGCTTTTAACTATTTCTTCAGAAATATTAATGGCAGCTGAAAGATGTGTCTTTGCAGTTCTGAATTGTCTTCAGTGCTCCTTAACACAAACCTGAAGCTTCTGCCACTAAGAAAGGGCTTTCCCCCCCCCACGTTTCCTCAAACCCCAGCCAACATTTTGTTAGGAACAACTTCCTACAAAGAACAGTTAAATGGGCTCATTTTAATTTTGTTCATTTCTACCTGGATGTGTCTGCTACCATTGTCTTAGCTGGCAAACTCTCTGGAGTCATTTACTTGTAAATCATTGCACAGTAACCTTTCAGTTCACTACCTCAGCCCCACCTAGTGTCATAATACATATGTAATCACGCCAAGATCAATATCAAAGGGCATCTGTTCCTTCCAGACAGAGTGATGTGTGAAACCAAGAAAATAAATAAATGTTAAGAAAAAGAACATCTAAGCCAAACTGCTTTTTCTCAGGGTAGATGTCGTTGGATCTCCTGGATTGTGTCTGATGGACACATTATGAAGTCCTTGGCAAACATAATGCAAATTGATACATTCACATATAGGCAAAATGTCCTCCAAGACAAGATGGTGGGAACCACATCAAACTAGAACACTATAAGTAAAACATCAAAGAAAACAATTTTTGTCATCTTAATTCCAGAGGAGAAAGATTCACACGATAATCCAGTTTCTTGTGAAGTGACTTCTGTCTTCACCCAATTTTCCATGCAAACAGACTAGACATCTGCTTGTGTGGAAAATTCTGGCATGTTTAGAAAACTGAGAAAACCATAACTGAAATGTTTGGACTTGCAAATAATGAAACTGATTTGTCAGTAACAGCAGACAACATAAGAATTCTGAAACAAACAAACAAACAGACATCATCATCCAAAAACTAGAATAAGCTAAATTTTAATAAGACAATACTACAAGAGTCAGTTATCTTCTGCTACAGTTGCAAGAGTTCACATTCATCATCTATGTGAACAGTTAGTGAGACAAGGAAGGAAGTAACATAAGAAGTTAGGAATCCAAAGACTATGAAACTGTCAGGAAGGCCTAGAACAAGCCAACATCACTCTGAGAACTATAATCCCATTTGAAAGAGAATGTTTCCAAACAAAGTTAGAAAGATCAAATCCAGAAGAAATTATCCCATTTAAAGTAACGTGGTCTAGTGTAGTTAACCACAGTATCAGTGCTATGGGAGGGCACAGATAACCTAGAGGAGGAACAGCAGAAGACACAACTGAAGAAATCAAATTAGAAGCAGTTATAAACTTCTTTAAGGAAGGATCATTGAGTCCAACTCCTGGCTCCACACAGGATCAGCCAAGTCAGAGCACAGGACTGAGGGCATCATCCAGACACTTCTTGAGCTCAGTCCAGCTGGGTGCTGTGACCACTTCCCTCGGGAGCCTGTTCCTGTGCCCAACCACCCTCTCAATAAAGGACCTCTTCCTAATATCCAACCTAAACCTCCCCTATCTCAGCTTCATACCATTCCTTTGGGTTCTATCCCTGGTTACCAAAGAGATGAGATTGATGCCTGTCCCTGCACTCCCCCTTATCAGGAAGCCATAGACCATGATGAGGTCTCCCCTTAGCCTCCTCTTCTCCAGGCTGAACAAACCATCCTCATAACACTTCCCCTCCAGACCCTTCACCATCCTCATTGCCCTCCTCTGGACACTCTCCAATAGTTTTATGTCCTTCTTGTACTGTGGTGTCCCAAACTGCAAACAGTGCTCAAGGTGAGGCTGCACCAGTGCAGTGTAGAGTGGGACAATCAACCTGGATGGGTTAGCCATGCTGTTCTTGATGTACCCCAGGAGATACAGTTGGCTCTCCTGGCTCCCTGGGCACACTGCTGGCTCATGGGCACACCACTGGCTCATGTTTAACTTGCTGTTGACCAAAGAAAACAAGAACAAGGTGACTGATAAGGAACACATGAACAGCACTGAAATATTTTCTACTATATCCAATAGAAACTTTCAAGTTAGAAGACTGGAAACATCTTCCCTAACCTCGGCATTATCAGACATCAGAGCTACTCATTTCCCTTTCTGGAGGTGCTGTAATAAAGCTGATAATTTTCACTGTAGCTCTGCCTGGTCAGCAGTCTTGTATTCCACCTCCACAGCAGGGTGTGGCAGGAGTGTTTGACTTGAAAGACTGAGAGTGCCATGTTTTGGACCCTGATAGAATTCACATAAACATTAGTCAGCATCTAGAACCACCCTGAAGTGCCACACTTGAGTAGCGCTGTTACGAAGGGGTTTAAAAGTTTATAATAAAAAGTATCACAAAATGTCTCGAAATATCTCACTGCATCCATGCAATAAGAAGACGTATGAATACAATTGCCTCGTCCTGCCAAGACCAGAGGCAATGGGCACAAACTGAAACAGGAAGTTCCCCCTGAACATCAGGAAACTTTTTCATTATGAGGGTGACAGAGCACCGACACGAATTGCCCAGTGAGGTGGTGGAGTCTCCCTCTTCAGTTATGTGCAAAAGCAGTATCTCCAAGCGCCACCTAGAGCCTCGGCAACCAACTCTAGGTGACCATGCTTAAGCAGAAGGGTTGAATCAGATGACCACCAACCAACTTCAATTATTCTGTTCCTCTACTCCACACTCATGGCACACCACCTGGACTACTGTGTTTAGCTCTTGGGTCCCCAGTACAGGAAAGACATGGAACTCTTAGAGTGAGTCCAGGAGAGGGCCACAAGAATGGGCTGGAGCACCTCTCTTATGAAGACAGGCTCAGAGAGTTGGGTTTGTTCTGCCTGAAGAAGACTCTGGGGAGACCTTAGAGTAGCTTCCCAGTACCTGAAGGGGCCTAAAGGAAAGCCAGAGAGGGACTTTTTATAGGGGCGTGCACTGATAGGATGAGGGGCAATGGGAGGACCCAGAGAGCTGTGATAATCAGCACCATCTACTTGGTGTGTCACAGGGTCAGTTCTGGGTCCAGTCTTATTCTACATATTTATCAGTTACCTGGATAAAGGGGCAGAGCGCATGCTCAGCAAGTTTGCTGATGATACAAAAACCGGGAGGAGTAGCAAATACACCAGAAGGCTCTGCTGCCATTCAGTGACATCTGTATGAGCAAAGAGGAACCAAACGAGACTCAAGAAAGGTGAGTCTAGGATCCTGCACTTAGGGAGAAATAACACAGGCATGAATAGAGGTTAGGGCTTGACCTGCTGGGAAGTAGCTCTGTGGAGAAGGACCTATCAATCCTGGTGGACAGCAAGCTTGCCCTGAACCAGCAATGGTATCCTGGGGTACACTAAGAAAAGTGTCAAAGGGGTTTATCCTCCCTCTCCACTCTGCCCTGGTGAGGCCACATTTGGAGTTCTGTGTCCAGTTCTGGGATCCCTGGTTCAAGATAGACAATAACTACTGGAGTCTAGCAGAGGGTTGCATAGATGGAGAGGGGACAGAAGCATCTCTTGTCTGAGGAAAGGTTGAGGTAGGTGGGTCTAGTTAGCACAGAGAAGACTGAGAAAGGATATGATCAGTGCTTATACATTTCTAAAAGAAATGTCAAGATGTCAAGAGAATGGGGCCAGACTCTTTTCAATGAAGCCCACTGACAGGACAAGGGACATTGGACACAAACTGGAACACAGGAAGTTCTAAGAGGAAAAATTTCACTGTGAGGGTGACAGAGCACTGGCACCAGCTGCCTAGAGATCTTGTGCAGTGTCCTTCTCTGGAGATATTAAAAATTCTGACGTGACTCTGTACAACCTTCTGTAGGTGATTTAGCAGGAGGTTTGGACTAGATGATCTCCAGAGATCCCTTCCACACCCTATCATTCTATCATTTTATGAGTCCCCAACCTACCTTGATACCTCCATTTCCCCACCTTTGGTCTTTCCCCTAATGACCCCATAATAAATCTTGCACATTCCCATAGATCCCTTCAAAAATGCTATAATAATTTTTACAGCGTCACCAAATGTTCTTCCCCTGCATACTGTTCCCCACCTCCCTGACAGGGACTCCTCAGCCTGTGAAGTGATGAGGACTCTTTCCTGTTGACACATGCTGATGGGTATCTTCCAGCTCATAGGCTGAATCTCCCTCAGAACATCTGGAGGGTAGCAGGGGCAGATCAGGACGGACTGGGGCTCCCCAGCATGCCAATGTGCCCCTTTTTCCTGTGTTTCAGAAAATGAGACTCTAATTATATAAATATACATATGTGTATATATATACATGATATATATATATGTATCAATAAATATCTTATGATAGGATTCATCACACATAACTTTAGCTTTCCATAGTCAGACATTTAACATAAACTGCTCAGATCGGATGCCTCTCCAGTCAGTAGTGAAAAGGAGAACTTCCATCCCTAAGGACCCACCTCAGGCTGGGGGGATGCTGTCCAGCTTCTCTCTGACCCTCTGCATGAGAGATATCTTTGATTAACCTGATTGCTTAACTTGCAATACTTAAAACTTGTTGAAAGCAATCCTAACTCTGGGAACAGAGAAACTATTTTTCAAGGACTCCTGGCTGATAGGGGTCTGCGTAGGGTGATGTACAGCATGAAGAGTCAAAAGAAGATAGCGGCAAAAGTAAAACAAGGTACAATTTTGTATCAGAAATAAAAATGTCATTGTTCTTTGGTAAGGGAGAAATCCTGATGTCAATTACGTACACGTATTCACCTGAGTATGATAATTACTGTTCTGTTATTCACAGAAACACAGGTTGTGCAGGGGGTGAGGTTTGATGTTTGATGCTGAAGTACATACAAGTTCCATATATTCAAAAATTAAGATGTGTTTCTAGTGCAAAACCACTACATTCTTTCCAACACCACCACAGATTTCAATTTCTTAACACAGAAACCAGGAGCTTGTCTTTAGGAGGCGTGTAACTCTCCTCTTACCAGGGTCAAACTCAAATTGCTTTCTTCCACAGAAGAAATAAAGGAAGTCTAGGGAAAAATAAAAACAAAACAAAGAAGAAACAAAACCAGATGAATTATTATATTTTAAGTGTAAGGAATTGTATGCTTTAACAAAGTCTAGAAAGTCCTCAAGAAAGCTTTGGATACACTTGCACTACCAATAACATGTGCTCCTAAATGCAAACTCTGCAAAACTCTGCTCAGCCACACGGGGACACCTGCCACAGTAAAAAGGCCATGCACACACCCCATGATATACTTATCACTATGAGGTGACCATTCAAAAAAAGAAAAATTATCCTGTGTGTTTCTTCAGTTTAAAATATTTTCTGCTATGCAATGGCTGTGTTGGAACCCTCCAGAAGGGTATATTTCTGCACATGCATGTGTATGTGTCACACAGCCTTCAGTGTGGCAGGGAGCATGGCAAGGTGCAAGCAGGCACAGGATCCTCAGGCAAAGATCCTCAGTGCCACATGCAATATCCTTTCTGGAGGCAGCTGGTATATGTGTTGGGAAGTAGTGCATGGGTTTTGATGATCAAGAGATGCAGGAGACAACTAGAAACCTGTCCCATTTTGCAGTGTGGACATTGTCCCTCATACAGGAGAAGCTAGTACCAACTGCTGCTCTCAAAGCAGAGATGTTTTGTGTCAGAGAGCCAGGCTGTGATAGCCTTGCTGGCAGCAGGTAACCTTACACTCTTGAGCTGTCACTGTCTCGAGTGGTGCTCTTCATGGTGTGTGGTGCACGTCAACATGAATACAGACACATTGATCTGTCCCCCAGAGCTGGCCTTTCTGGCTATGAAGCAATTTTCAGCCTGTCACCAAAGGTATGCCCTCACTATTTTTCAGGGGGTTAATGTGAAGCATGGGAGTGTTACATGACTATTTCAGAGTCTCCTTGGTCATCCTGAAGGCTATGAGCAGAACCTAGAAGTGCCTCTCATTGTCCAAGCACTCTGAGGATTACTGCCCCAAGGATTTCACAGAGGTTTTATGAAGTAACTCACTTCCATGTTGAAAAGCAGCATCAATCTTCCCGTTAATTTCTGGAAATGCATTGCGTATCAGCATGGGCTTTCTGTCCATAGACTGATTCCTTTCGTCACAACTGAGAAAAATGATAAAAAACCTAGTGTCAATGAAAACCGTAAACAACTCATGATGAATTCAGCTCCCTTCATTACCTTCTACCTACCAACAGATAAACTAAGTCCATTAAAGACTTTGAGTTGAGCTTAGATAGTGTTGAGACCAACATGATGTGCCCTAAATTAGTCTTCTTCTATTAGCTGCACTGGAAGAATTTTTTCTGTTTACATCAGCTCAAGGTATAGTTGATTTTTGAAGTATAATCATAAATATGCTAAATATTTTTTAAAGAGACTGAACATAAAGGAGAGGTAGATAATCTTATTTCAAAGATAAGTTAGACTGGAAGAATTATAAAAAGATTGTTTTCATGATCCCTCTCTGTAAGAAATGTTTATCACAAAAAATCCAAAGATTTTTTAAGTTGTAAGTTATTTTAAGTCACTTTGCTTAGGTTATTTACATCAGGCAGTAACAATTTTAGTGAAGTGCAGTTTATGAGTGGTGGGATAATAAGGCTTCTGAAAGCATTTTCTTTCTGATAACTTTTCTCAGTAAGAGAATTAACGATCAACTGCTCGGCTGTGAGAGTTCAAACTAAAATCTGGAAGCCTGATCTGCTTCAACTGCAAATATGTGGCTGAATAGTTACTTCAGGGTGATCTCTGTGTGTACAATGACTTGGGTGGCAGGAAAGAGAGAAGCCGTGTCATTCACCTGCAAATGTTCAGGTTACCTACTGCTTCTGTTGTAGGAGCATCTCCTTTTATGGCAAAACATGCCCTGTAACACAATCTTGAGCAGTGAGGATTGGATTGAAAAGAGAAAGTAGTAGCCACACACAGCAGATGATTCTGTCAGTAACTGGAAAGTGTGGGATGTTTCCACAGGAAAAATAAATAAATAAATAAATAAAGGTTCTAACTGATTTCTTAAGCTGACCTGTGAAGTTGTAGGATGTTTTTTTTCCCCAAAACAGCTAGAAAAAATATTAAAAAATAAGTAAAGAACTGTTAAATTAAACCACTTAAAAGGAAAGTGAAAAGTGTTTCATCTCCCTTACAAGTATTTTTTGTAACCACTTGTGACACTGAAAGAGATTACCAAAAGTGTGTGAATAATGCATCCTAGATTATGACAGAGTTGATCATGTGTTTATATTTGCTTTTATTTAGGAAAGTAGCACAGGAAATATTACCTAAAAAATTTGTCCACTATGAAGTAATATGTCTTTCCCTCGTTTCCATTATAAAAAATAGCATCAATTTTGGTAACATCCTTTGAAAAGCCCAGGGTGTAGATTTTTGGGGGGTATCCATCAAGTATGCTATCTCCTCTCACAACCCAGAATTCATTCCCTAACAAGAAAAGTTCGATAAAACACATTATCAGAATCTTCTTCTGGGAATCATCACACTTTTTATCAAAGATAATCTTTTAAACATAAAAATCAGAGAGAAAATAATGGTTACTTAAAAACATTCCATATGCTAGTTCTGGGGGGGAAGAAGTGAGAATAGTTCTTTGCACCACATTTTATGAAAATGTAAATTTCAGTCTTCTGCTTACATTAATTTTCCACAAGCTGGGAAGAAACAAGGACTATAATTTTAAAATTCAATAGAAAGTTTTCTGGGGTGGGAGGTCGGGGGTATGGGGAGGGGTAAAAATAACTACATCTACATTTATTTTTGACAGGCAAAATTTTCTATATTGACAAAAATAAATTACATATTCCTTTGGTTGGATAATATTTTTGTTTTCTCTGAGAGTGAAACACACCAAGTTATTGGATTAAATTAAAGCTCCTGGAATCATAAAGAAAGAGGTTAAGTGTTTTGTAAACCAGACACATACTCTCAAGGCTACTTGGAAAGACAACTTGAGAAAATTAAAAAGACCACATTTTACCTTTAAAAACGAACATTTCATCTTTTTCAGGAATTTCGTATGCAGCATCAACACCAGGTGGCAGCAGTGGCCAGAACGAAGATATTAAATTGAAATCGGCTGTTCTGATTGCAGGGTGCTTGCGCCAAAAATGCCTTACACAAGTATAGACAGGTTTTAAATAAAATCAGATGTTTGCATATACTATGGATGAAACCACATCACAGCAACCGGGGCAGTATTAAACCCACCCATGTATCCTAAGTTCCCTATAATGTCAACCACAAGTAAGTTATTTCCATGTTGGAATTCCTCCCATCTGGATTCAGACGTCTAAAATAAGTCAGATGAACTGTTTGGTCAGAACAGTTATTATTTTCTCTTATGCAGAAAAAGAGCCTAGAGACACTGGCTCACATGGCTGGTATGAGGTAAGATTTGGGGAATGAAACCACACCCTGGCGTTACCAACACCATCCTAGAGAACCGTTGGTGTGTTTTTGAGGATCTTCTGCAAAATAACACTTTACCAGCTTTGTGGACTCCAAAATCCGAGGTCAAAGATGACTTTAATTTTCATTTTTGGAAGGAGGGGACGCGCAGCCCTACCACTTGAAAAGGAAGGAAAACAGCTCTTTTACCTCCTGTTCTCAAGGCTTTGGGTTGTCTCCATGCCCTGGAGATGGACAGTTTGGCCATCAGTTTAGCACTGCATCTATTAGCCTTTTAATTTTATACTTAATTACTACTGTAGGGACTCTTCAAATGGGTATTGTGTCAGGATGGGTAAACCCTCAGCTCTATCAAGACAAAGACAACAATCTTGGTGCTTAGTCCCAGGGCTGGTGGTGCCTTTTTGGCAAAGCTGAACTCTCCCAGATGCCAAACATTTGGGACTTGCTTACAGCCTGAACTGAAAACAAGCCATGTTTCAGCCATCTTTCCCCATCCTATTCGTAGTGTGCCCTGTTTCAGAGGTGGTCTTCTTCCTTATACTTCATCTCTCTTAATTTCTCCACCACCCTCCCACATCTCATCTTGACAACTGGTCTTGCCTCCTGCCTAGAATAGCTGATATTCCCAGTAAAATTATCTTTCCATGCTGTAGGGCATAATTTAAAAGTGATATCCAGCTATTTTACCTTCAGAAGGCTGACTTACTTGTCTTTAAAGAACATTATTTCTCCACGGAAATTGGTGGTAGCATCAAAAGTTAAATTTGGGCCACAGGTATTTGGCAATGGAGGATCTTTTGACTCAGTTGGGTGTTTTATTTCAGTAGATTCTTGTTGGTCACTGTGGGTGTTAGAATGTCCTAAAAGAAGTGATTTACAGAAGAAATTAAAAGACTCAGCTAGGTATATCTAGTACACAAAAATGTCACTGAAAGGTATTCAAAGTCTTTGCAATTATATAGTTGATTATTAATGCTGAATTACCATAGAGGTACTGAATGCCATTAATATCATCCTGATGAAGAGGTAATACTGAAGGGTCAAATTTCCTGTAAACTGGGTACATCAGAGCATTGGAGTCTTTGGAGTGGAAAAGTCCCAGTGAGTGGCCGAACTCATGGGCAGCAACATAAAACAGGTTCGTACCTGAAACAAAAAACCCAAAACACAGAATAGAAGAACCGTGTCTTTTTATTGGTTCTCAAAATATAAAGAGCAGAAATTAGGTCAGATACTTTCAGAACAGCTCATCTGAGCCAGTAAAGCTGTTATGGGAAATTCAGACGAAAGAAAAATAATGAAATCATTATTTATCAGTGGAATACAAGGAAATAGTCTGTGGATCCTGCAGAAGTCAATGTGGGAGAGGATTCTGGGTGAGTGCAGGTGAGGTCTGACAAACAAGTTGAAGGAGTAGGGAAAAGAGGGCTTCCAGATGTCTCAGCTCCATCCCAAATAGATCTCCACACAGTGTGTATGGAACAAGTACATCTGGGACCACAACTTTTTAAACCAGAGAGCTCAGAGGCATTTTATGGAAACCTACTGGCCAATGCTCCTGCAAATCAGCTGCATTTTAAGCATTTACAAAGAGAGGAGACAGACTCTGCCACCCTTGATTTCACATACACCCTACTTTAGGAAAAGCTTGGAGAAATTAGTTACCTACCCTCTGTAGTTTTGCTCCATGTCTCGTCCTCATCAAAGTGAGCATCTCCACCAAAATCCTTGCCAGGTGCATAGGCATGAGCAATGGACCCTCCTGGGCCATCGAATGGAATGAAGTCATTGTGACCTGAGGAAAAGTCCCATACACAACTGACTGAGAGTTATGGAGGCAGTAGATATCAGGCAGGCAGAGAGCTCTGTAGATTTCATAAACTTTCAAGTTCCCCTTCTACACAGATTTGCAAAAGCTCTATTTTTCAGAGGGTAAACTTGGGAAAATTGTATCTGAATTGTATCAGAAGTAAAACCTTGGTTTTCTCAAGAAATGGGTGAACAATTGCATACTTTTGCGGCGAGAGAATAGAAGCATGTGGTTGAGGTTGAAGTATGTCTCTGAGTTTTGCTTATAAGGTAAAATTTCCATGACCTCTTTGTCAGCAGCTATCAGGTGGTTACCTGAATCTTATGGATAATTTGAATGTTGATGGCAGAAACAAGATCCTGGAAAGACTGTAAGCTCTTGAATGTAGTCTCCAGAGAAGGATTTAAGGACATAGAAGTTACGTGTGATGTCTGCAGAGCCCAAATGAGTAGATATGTTTGGGTGGGAACAGAAACCCCAACTAGGAGACTGTGAGATTGTTAATGAAAGAGGGAAGGCTGCAGGTTGGTCTTCCCCTAGGGCAATGCCAAAAATATAAGCTTTGAGTCTGTCTAGAACTTATTCAGCTCACACAAAGCACATGACCAATCCCAGGCATGTAACCAGAGCTACCAACTCCGTAATGCTCTCAGGCTCAAAATATCCCACAAGCCCTAAGCCTCTTGGTGATCGTGTACATATTGGGCATCATATACTCCATATAGATCCAGTAACCTACCAGCACACTTATTTTCTCCCTCCTTCTCTTCATCTTCCTCCATATGGTCCCCCAAAGTTCTTCAAGAGTTATAGCCACAGCACCTTGTACAGGAACTGTGGCTTTGTGTCTGCTTGTTCAAACCTGACACCATGTAACCTGACACGTGCAGCCTTTGCACATGCTACCCATGAGAAGAAATCGTGGCATTTCAGGTCAACTGCTCCACACTGGCAGAAGCCTGGCAATAGCTCGTAACAGTTACGTGGAGATTTACGTCTGGCTGCAAAGGATATCATTATGTCTGCATCACCCCTGTCCTTGATGAATTTCAGTGGTGTCACACTGCTCCAGACACTTAATGCTTTCTTGATTGCTGCATCAACATCTACTTGGCGTAGGTCTGGTGTGTAGTTTAATATCCTTTAAAATACAAGGCAGAGCAAAGTGTTCTTACACTGTGTAGCACACTGTCTTTACATTAAGAATCCCACTGTAATTACCTGTATGTCAGGGCTTGTTTTGTCCATTTTGGCTCTCCTGCAAAGGTGGAGAACCCAGCAACTTTGGGGAACCCACAGCGACGTTTCTGTACCAGGTCCAAAGTGCCAGGATCCAGTTTCCCAGTCACTTCCAGACCAAAAAATTCCTGCATTTCTTTTATTTTTTGGTCATTGGACTATTACTTTTCCAAGTGAAAGATTCCCCATCTTTCTTAAAACCATAGTAATTTTCCAGATACACCTGATGACAAAAAAAAAAAGAAAAAGAAAAAGAAAAAGCAGCATTTAGTACAATCAATGAGGCTTTACTTTTGAGGCTTATAGAAAATTATACTTATACTACCTCAGAGAAGCACCTTTACTACTTTTCGTTCTGCTCCTTGGGAACATGGTCAACAGTTTGTTACAGCCTGTATCAATATTTTACTCTTTTTACATTTTTTTTTTTACATTGCACTATAACTAAATATTTTGCAGTTTACTCAGAATAAGCATTTGTCTAATAACTTGATTATTTTCTGGTAATGTGCCCTCCATTTACATCATGCTCTAGGGATGCCCAGAGTCCTTTAGAGCAGGCAATGCATAAAGTGTTTGATATATGCCTGAATAAAAACTTAGAACAGAAATTATTTTTGAAAAAATAATATTCTTATTTTATGAAAAGTCATGTCTCATAATACCCGAAGTCACATAAACACATTTCCATCTCACTACAAGTCAAACATAGACTGAATCAGGTGTTTAATTATTTGGAGAATCAACACGGTAGTGAACGCATAATTAGTTTTAATTGTCCTCTACAAACACATAAACCAAGAATGATTCAGGATTAACAAAACCTTTGCCATTAAGGTACAGAAAACAGCCCTTCTAGTTTGAGAAATACTCAGTCTTGCTATTCATTTGACCAGAATTTGCATAACTAGCTCCTCAGATGCTACACGGTAGTTCAAGACTGCAGTGAATGCTCAACAGTTGCTCAAATTCTCCTCCCCAGAGGTCTACCTTCCTTACCTGGGCAAGCTGCATGCCATCTGCTTTCTTCTGCCCCGTGTCTGCAGGAAGAGCACAAGAAAGTGCTGCATGTAATAACAGGAGAAACAGGACATTTTCCATTCTCATTTTCATTTGTTTTCAGAAAAGTCGTCTTTGTGGTCTGCACACATACGCTTCACCTTTATGTAGTATATGTTTGCTTTATGAAGCTTTCCAACCCCTGACTCACTGATTCTCACAATTTATAGTACAGCAACAGAACACATGCAAAACAATGGTTTTATCATAATGCAGCTTATGCTGCCTTTCATCCGGTTCCACCCTTGTGCAGGTTTTTCAACATCCAAATATGATTAATGAGGGGATAATAATCTGTAGCTCTTTTTAATAACCATTAACCATTTAGTTATTAAAATTCAATTTTCCTCTCAAAAAAAACCAACCCTTAAAGCATATCTCTTAAATGATTCCAATTCAAAGTTCCTGTTGAATTCAAATGCCTAAAAAGAAAATCAGGAGGGTGCAGGACTGTAGAGTACAAGTAGAAGAAGAAGCATCTAAGGGTATTTTTTTGTAGTTGTCTGTATAAGAAGGAGCATGTGCTTTTGCAGACTTAGTGCCATTGTCTCTCTCTTTGGTAGAGTCCTTCAAAATGAAAAACTTACCATTGAAACCCCCTGCTTGATGAAGTAGCACTTTGTTTATACAGCTTTTCTTCAGTAAATTTCTCATCTGGACGAAACTTCCTTTTGTCTGCAGGAATAATGTGGAAGTGCTGCAAGAAAATGAAACACTTTTCTCAATGTAGCTAAATTCATTATTAAAACTGAGCCAAGATGTTTTCATGCTGTTTTTTTTCAGCAGTTCCCACTGTTCTCAGAGAACTGCCTAATTACTTCATATTTCATAATGTTCTTCTGATATAATAAGGTTCCAAAAAGCATTGAGGTTTTCTAGATCATGTTCTTTGATGTCTTCCCCCTTCAGAGGAGATAGATGTTCTCCATGTCTGCTGATGATAGACTGCTGAGACTCAACATCAGGTCTATTCTAGCACTGGGTCCACTTTTACTTGATGCCCCATCACACTGTCCATGCACTGCCACAAATGAGGACAAAGCAGAGGTGACAGAAGGTCCTGAGAACCTTGAAGAGTGATGTCTACTGGCATTGGGAACAGCCTTCTGTATCTGAAACTTCTGCATGGGTCTGACACAGGATTTAGAGTACACCTGAAGTTTCTCATGTTGGAGAATTTCACAGAGGACTGTGTCCTGTGGGAGGGACTCCGCACTGGAGCAGGGGCAGAATGTGAGGAGTCTCCCAAAAGGAGGAAGGAGCAGCAGAGACAACTTGTGTTGAACGGACCCCAACCCCCATTTCCTGTCCCCCTGTGCTGCTGGTGGGGGAGGAGGAAGAGAAATGAGGAGTGAAGTTGATCACGAGAAGAAGGAGGGGTGGTGGTGGTGTTTTAAGATTTGGTTTTATTTCTCATTACTCAACTCTGATTTGATTGGTAATAAACTAAATTAATTGTCCTGAGCTGAGTATGTTTTTCCCTTGAGGGTAACTGGTGAGGGATCTCTCCCTGCCCTTATCTCAACACATGAGACTTCTGCTAGCTTTTCTCTCCCCTGACCAGCTGAAGAGGACAGCGATAGCATGGCTTTGCGGGGCACCTGGACTCCAGCCAGGATCAGCCCACCGCAGTTACTGTGGATCAGCCCACCACAGAAACTGCCCCACTCCATTTACACAGGGCCTTACACTCCCTCAGTGCCTTGGCCAGGCAGGAGTTCATTAGCAGTGGAGAACCACTGATCAAAACCTGGGAGAGCAAGTCCATGCACAACAAGCATCTGAGCAGGAAAACTGCAGCTTCAGGCTGTGCCACTGATGAGCGGTGCTGATCTTGGCACCTTCATCACCTCCTTCCTGGTTGGGTTGTAGACTCTCAGGCCTGGCGGCACAAACACAGCCGCAAAAATATCATACTGCTGATGAAGCTGAGTGTGTGACCTACTTCTGGCTTTTATATAACAGTCATCCATCTCCAGCACAGTAATGCTGATTCACTGACAGGGCCCTTCTTGTCCCAGTCATCTTGTGCACAGGCGACCCTCGCTCTACAGCGCTGAGTATTTAGGGCCTCCTGGCAGCTTAAGTCTTCATTTTCTCCTTGCTTCTGGCAGTGCTTTCTGGTCCTATGAGTGGAGTCTTGTTTTGTATCCGCCCAGGAAAATCTTAAGTACCAGGCAGAGAGAACAGCATTAGACATATGTTTCCAAGTTTCCTTCACAACAGCAACTATCTTGAAAATCAGGCCAGGAAAAGGAAATGTAGAAGATTCCCGTCACAAGTTCTCGAAAGACTTCTGTGTAACTCAGTCATCCTCCTTCCCAAAAAGCAACGTATGACAACTGCTGCTAGTGTGACAAACCAGCCTTCAAGCTGCTGAGTGAGTGCTTGTGCATGAACTATCCAGTGTCCAGGTCTGCAGTCCACTGCATTCCCATTGCATTTAGAAGAGTCCAGTAGATGTGACTGAAGTGCCTGGAGAGCAGACACACCACAGACTCTTTTTGCTCCTTTTGACCTTGAAAGTTTTGCGTTAGCATGTGCTGTTACAAGCTTGCACAACTAGTACTCTGGAAGAGACATTTAAGACATTTTTGCCCTAGTCTTCATATGCAGATTGGGTCTAGGACAGTAGTTGTGCAGTCAAGAACTTCAGACATAATTGGGTTTTTCTTTGTATTCCTTTTTGCATTCCTGGTCTCAGACTTCAGGGAAAGTCCTAGAGGATCAGCACTTCAAATGACTTTTATTGGTACATTTCCCCTGCTGGTATCCAAAAGGCCTGTAATTCCAGCAGTCGCTTATGAGTTATAATAAAATCATGCTTACAAGAAATCTTCTCTTGACCATTAATGTTAGGCAGGCAGCTCCAGCAGTCCTGTTTCCAAACCCATCTGAATTACATGTTATTATACCATTTCCAGGAAGTTCACTGCTTTTCCCAAACCAAAAGTAATTGCCTCTCATTGCTAAAGTTTAAGATATTACCAAAGCAGAAACACAGATGGAAAATACACAGTCAACACTTCTCACCGGCCTCTTTGTCCAGGTGAAATCTATGCCATGTTGTCTTTCATTTATGGTCCAGATGAAACCAAAAACAAAACACAGAAAACATTCTGGATTCTCCTTCAAATCCAAGTAAATATCATTTATTTTTCAGTTTATTAATACCTGGAAGGGGTGGGAAGGATTTCAGTTCAGTTGTTTCATTGAGATCATAGCTAAAAAAACCCAGTGCCAGCCATGTGTAAGAGAAAGCAGTTAATATAATAGACAACATAAATCATCAAAAACTTCATCAATAATCTGCTTTGCCACTGGTGAAATGGGTTTTTTTTGGTTCCTCCTAAACCATTTTCAAGTCTCAGCCAGTAACCAGAGCCTCAAGGCCTGATTTCTGAAGGTAGCTTTCACAAACAAGAAGGTATCTAGTTAGGATATCAATGTATATAGGCACTTTTAAAATCAAAGTGAATTAACTCTGTTATTTATGTACAACTAGTACTCAGAAGTGCCCTGCCTGCAGGCATCTAAAATCCTTGGACTGTAGGTTCTTTTGGAGAGGCAGTGCACATAGCACAAGCTATTGAGAAAGATATTGGGAGATGTTGGGGCAATATCACTTTTCCTGTGTCTCTGCCCTGCCTGGACTGCCACCAGGTTTGCTCATCCCCTTGTCAGTCCATGACTTCACCGTGGTGCATGACTGACCTTGCAGCACTGCTGAGCTGTTCAGTCCTTACTTGACTTTTAAGCAGTGCTGAGATTCATAGCTTAATTTCTTACCAAGGTTGGCTTTAGCCTTGCTTAATCAGTGATCACTGTGTGTATCTAGCATGGCACAAAGCCTGCATGAGAAGCTAAATACGGCAGAGAAGAGGTTTTTCAAGATCAGACATGGCAGCATCTTAGCTGCCTGTCATTGGTCCTGTCTGCTAGCACAGTGAGACAGTGGGTCTGTGGGAACACTAGGAGACATACGGCTTCCTCCTCTCCTGATGTCAGTAGGTGTTTTGACCAGATGTCCATTTGACCAGATCTGGAAATCTGACCAGTGCCTAATGGGGTTTGAATTATGGTAAGTGAAAGACTGTCCTCACCAGACATTCTCATCCCTTCTTGCTGTTGCCTTTGACAATTCTGCTAGAAAAAAGTGGAATAGAGAGGAGTTGTTGACCTTTTACAAACCAATCACCAGTGCTGTGAGAGATGAGATCAAATACTTTCAAGGAGAGGATGGACTTCAGCCAAGCTTACAGCCCAAGGGGTGTTTTAGTTGTTGAGATATTTCCCTGTGAGAGGGCCCCAATCAGATGGAAGAAATGGTTGTGCTTTTCTCTGTGTCTCATCACTCTTCCTCTGGAGGATTTGTCCCTTGTAGTTACGTGAAAGTCCTGGGGGGATGGTGTTCTTATAATTTGGGCTTGTTTGCTCTGCAAAGTGGTCTTTGTCCACTGGAACAGGCTGCCCAGAGAGGTTGTGGAGTCTCCTTCTCTGGAGACATTCAAGACCAATCTGGATGCATTCCTGTGTGATCTAATCTAGATGATCCTGCTCAGGCAGGGGGATTGGACTGGATGATCTTTCAAGGTCTCTTCCAACTCCTAACATTCTGTGTGTGATTCTCTGTGTGATGGTCTCAGCAAAAAGGGATATTCCCCTAATTCCCTGGGACCCTGTGATGATATCTGAATCATTTCCCACCCTGCCTGTGTGCTGCCTCCACCTCCAAACCAGAAAACCACTCTTCTCTCCAGTCACTCATGTCTGCTGTATCAGAAACTGCCCACCAAAACCACGCACAATAGCACTGGAACATGGTTCCTCTCAATCCAGCTGTGATCCCCATCCACCAGCAGACACCCATCCCTACTCTGACCTCTCTGTCCCCATGCCATGAGGTCATGGCATGTGAGGCCACAGCAACCAGTTCTTCCATGCCCTTTACACACCATTATGTAGGATGTCCTCCCAACTCTTCTGCCTCATCTGCATTGGTCCCGAGTGTCTTTCTTTCCTTTCTCTGTCCCCCAGGTCATTTCTTATTGCCTGTTGAAACTGCACAGCTACTTCTGCTTCTCTTTAAATTCCTCCAACAGACACTGAGCTCTACTAAAATGGTTGTGGGGTCCTTGTGCCACTCAGGCTTGTGTGTAGTTATGTTAGATGCCTTATCTCCAGCAGACTGAATCAGAACACACAAATGCTGCTATACTCAAAATACTTTATTACTCAAAAACAACCTGATTAATAAATAGTTGGAAAATAAATTAAAACTGTACATTAAGTTTTAGATTTCTAAGATTTTAAATTAGAATTATCAAAGGCCATCATTTCAGGCTCAGATGCACTGTAACAGCTGAATGATATTGTTTATAATCAAAGAACGTGAAAAACATTTTTATACACATACAGCCCTGTGCCATCACTTAGTATTTCTAGCAATTAAACCAGCTGTTGCTCTTCATTACACGGATTAGTTTCTTGCTCTTGATGTCAATCTCGTACTGGTTTTCTCCATGGAATAAGTAGAAAAGTCCTAGAATTGGAAGGAAAAAATATTGGAAAATCAGTATTTACTTTTCTTTACATATATTGATATACACTTGCTATTTTCTTGAGTGATTAAAATAAACCAAAGCAAACATATTATATATATATGTATATGTGTATTTGAAACATACTTTTTTTTTTCTTTGGTTGGTGTTATTTTGGCTCATTTTAAATTACATTTTAATTTATTTACCATTTTTTTGAAGGGCAGCATCAACTGTGTGGCCAATTCCTTGGAAGTCAGCTGCTATTTTTCGTGGATATCCCCTTTCCATTGATTGGGTATCTTCATTGAAACTAAATAAAGAAATTGCATGAAAACAATAAATAAATATAATATTAAATGTTGAAAACATGTGGAATTTTTACTAAATAAGCCTACTTTCAGCTGAAAATCCAGTAACTGTGAGCATCTGTGATCTCATAGAATGGTATATACAAGGCTGCTTTCAGAACATCAGACTAAATAGTTCACTCTCATTCCCCGTGACTGATAATAAAGATGAATGAATGCATGGCATAATGGCAAAGTCTGCTCATATTATCTTTTTTACACTAATTTCATGTGATACTGCTTCCTAACTGGTAAATAAAACTCATTGTTTTTGTCTTTTAACCATAGACTGGCAATAGTAAATGGATGTATTTATTTCAGGTTTTATAGATGTTGTTCTATGAGACATGAGTAATTGCCCCTGAGTTTCAGCTTTATACTGGCTGAGAAGGTTGAAAATAGGAGGCTGCAAATGTATTGTACAAATTCTAATATAACTTGACATTGTGAAAGGGATTTTGACTATCTGCCATGTAGAAGAGGCATGACCCTTACCTCCAGTACTTGTTGCCCACAAAGAAATAGGTTTTCTTGGTATTTTCATCGTGAACAGCTGCATCAATTTTCCTGGTACTTGTAGGGAAGCCCAGGTTCTGAATAGGCTTGGGGAAGCCACAGTCTATTCTGTAGCCACTGATAGCCCAGTACTGGTTGTCTGCAGCAAAACCAGAAAAAGTTAGTAGGGATTCCTGAGGAAGCTGAGCTCCTTTTCATCAAGGGATGGAGCTTTCTGTGTAGTAAATGCACAGTAAATATCACAGGCGTCTACACAATCCTCTAGGTCATGCATAAGTTTGACTATTTCAGAACCATTGGATTTTTCCACTTTTTATGGTCATTAGATGTTGTACAATAGCTAAAGCTCAACACATTTTCTTGGTGTGTTTGACACTTAAAAAGTGTATTTAAATAACTTAATGTAGGCAACGAGTTTTTTTCAGCTACAATCTTCCCCATCGCTTCCAAAAGAAGTGCAATATCATATTGTAAAGGGCTGTTGTGAAGCAGTGTTAAAGACAGTAACAGCATTTTGAAAATGAAATGGATTTTCATATTAAATTATTATAATAATTATATTCTATTATTATTGCTTATCATATAGAAGTATTTACAAGCTATCTGTACAACTAAAACTTTATTCACTCATAAAAAGGATTGGTGGAAATGTAAGATAAATACCTTTGAAAAATAATACTCGATCCTTCTTGTCAACCTCATACGCAGCATCAAAGCCGGCTGCCAGTGATGGCCAGAACGAGGAGATGGTGTCATGCTCAATGCCTGAGAAATATGGACTTTTGCGCCAGACATAGCTGATAGAAATGAATAAAAGCCCAGTATTTCATTGTCCATGTTTCACAAGGACATCGGTAGCATAAAAATATTCTTTAAATCCTACTGTCTGAGTGCTGGAGCCAGTCCTCCTTATGAGGCAGAGACATCGCCCCTTTGGGGATGCAGTGCTTCACATTGCCCTGCTCTCTCATGGACATTTGCCCTTTACTAATTATTGCTCTGAAGTCCCAGAATGGTTGAGGTTAGAAGGGACGTCTGGACATCTTGTCCAACTTCTCAGCTCAGGCAGGTGCACCTAGAATGGTGGCCTTGTAGACCTCTCCACTGAAACTGATGGCTTGTCCAAGACAGCAGGTGGTGTCTGTGCTAACACTGACAATTGGAGCTCTGTCTTTACTGTGTCCCATGCACATAGGAACAGCTGCATTCTCAATGTAAGTTTGCTTACAAATGTTCTTTAAACAGAAAACATGTTAAAACCCTCCTTCCTTCCCTATTAAAACTATTAATTTTTTAAAGTACAGTTCATCATGTGTTCTAGAAGAGAAATCAGGCCCACAACATCAAAGGAAACTTGTTCAAGCAAAATGTGAATAGCAATCCAACAAGATACTGGCACACTGGGTGTCTTCTCCTTCTCCAGGGTGGATGTGCCCAGCCAACAACCCACAACAGTGCCCAGTGTCAGAGAGTGTCCCAAGACACCCCTAACAGCAGGGACTTCCTACAGACTGTACCAGACAGTTCTTGAGCAGTTTAACTTGGCTATTTTGTGTTGCTGACTATTAGAATGGTCCCTGGCAATGGGGTCCCCATAGAACAGAGTATGAACAAAAGTCACCGTGACATATTCCTCAGATCCCTGACCCACATGCGGAATGGTGTGACAAGGATGGTGCTGAATGTGAAGCAGCTGCATGCTGAGGAGTGACTCTGGGATTATTCAGTCTTGCACAATTTTAACAGACATGACTGATGATGGATGATGGCTTAAAACATTTTGCTCACCTGTCAGTAAACCATGTTACTCATGCAGCCCTGCTGGGCTAGTAAAATATTGTGAAGTTGCCTTAATACTATCAGAAAGAAATACCTTCCTTTGTAATCAAGGGAAGACAAATTCCTTGAACTGAACTTTATCTTTTGCCTCTGTGAGCCTCTCAAAAAGATGTTGCTGGAAGTGAAAGTGCTTACCTGCCTTTGAAGAACAGTGTTTCCCCACGGAGAGTGGTGATAGCATCAAAAGTCAAATGAGGGTCACAATCCTCTGGTCTCGCAGGTGTTTTGGAGGGTGTAGTTTCTGTTGGTTCTTCCCCAGGTGACATTTCAGTTGGTTCTTGTGGGGAAAAATTTTTTGTTGGAAGTGCAGGAGATTGCCTGGGGGTTCCTTTGGGAAACAGATAAGTGTGAAATTGGAAGATGAATTGGAGCATTTCACGTTGCAGAGCTTTAGTATGTACCACAAGGAGCCAAATGTATAGGCTTCTTATGGTTAAAACACAGATAGTAAATGAATGACAGGGAAAGTTCCTGGGCAGTTTAACTTGGCTATTTGTGTTGCTGACTATTAAAATGGTCTCTGGCATTGCTTTTCCTAGACAAGGTCTTGACTTTTAAAACTGCATATATAATACTTAATATAGAACAAACACCATTCCCAAAGGACAGACGTTGTGTGGAAAGTAAGAGAGTTTAATGCTATAGACACAGGCTTTCTTTGGAGAAAGGTTCTTGGAATTTATGACTTACTGGGATGAATTAAGCCCACAGAGTCCATTTTGCAGATGTAGACTCTTAGCCACAAAGAAAACAAGAGGCTTTGGTGTTTTATTTGCTCAAAATAATAAGAAATTAAACCTCAGTATCCTTCCTGCAGTGGAAAATTAGTACTTTTTAGTTGTTGGCTAACAAAAAACAATGCTTCTTGCTTACCATAAAGGGCCTGAATGCCATCAATATCATCCTGAGGAAGTCTGTAGTCCCTTGTATCCCTGGCCATATATATAGGGTACATCAAAGCACCAAAGACATTTGAATGACCAAGGCCTAGTGAGTGGCCCAATTCATGTGCAGCAACAAGAAATAAGTTGTAACCTAAAAAAAATAAACAAAACAGTACAAAGAACAAAACGTAAATACATTTGCTTGCATGACAGTGGGAGAAAGCAGCTATCCTCTCAAGCATCATATATTGTTCACAGTTAAAAAAAAAGCAAAAACAGCAAAATCCAACTACACTCCAAGTTAGAGGTTCTCTGGTCCTCTAGAGAAATAAGTTTCCAATTATAAATGTTTATTTCCCAGAGGACAAAAATCTTGGGATCATTTTTCCTCATGTTGCAGAAATTTTCCAACACAGAATGAAAGTTTCTTTAATATTAATAATGACTGGAAACTGGGTTAGAACAGTTTAATCAGCTGGTCAGACTTGCGATTCATAAATGACACTGAATTCCCCTGGTAACTACTTCACCAAGACCAGTACCATGTGGACTATCACTCCTGAAGACTGCTGGAAATATGAATAATTCTATATCTACCAACAAATTAAATATTTTTCCTTTGCAGAAGTTAACATTTTCCATCATATTAAATCACAAAGAAAATAATAAAAAAATGAGGGTTCATTATTACAGCTTTTAAGATCATTAACTGAGGGTTAGAATTCCATTCCTTACAATGTCATGAGGACACACTATTGCTGTTCAGTGCCTATCCCATTGCCTTCACTGAACCTGTAAGTGCAGTCTGGCCTTAGCTTCAGGGGTCTCTCATTACTGCAGCCCAGGTCAAAATATGAAGAATAATTTTACTAAATTACACTGAAATTTTACATCTCAGTGAATACTGGAACTACTGCTATGGGATCTATGACTTTACAGTGTTTTCAAGACAATAATGTCTAATAAAACCCAAGCAATGTAATACTTAAGGTGACCTACCCCTGTCAGTACTAAATTTGGTCCACTTTTCATCTTCATCAAAGTGAGCATCTCCCCCTATCCCACTGCTGGGGGGGTAGGCATGAGCTAGAGTTCCTCCTGGACCATCAAAGGAGTAGTAGTCACCATGAACTAAAAAAAAAGGAAAGTTTAGAAAAATTATGCTTTTTATCATCTCAGTAAGAAATAGTGACAAATATTTATCACTCCCAAGCAAAAGCAACCCCTTACATCCAGCTGCGAAGGAGATCATTATATCTGCTTGATCCCTGTGGAGCCTGGTGAATCTCAAAGGGGTGACACCGCTCCAGAGCTGGAAGGCTTTTGCAATTGCTTCTTCTACATCAGCTTGTAGCATGTCTGGAGTGTAGTTCAAAATCCTGTTTAATAAAGAGAAAGGAATTAAAAACAGTGAGATCACATATGGCTGGGGCACATAGTATCATGGTCAAATATTTTAATCTGTGGTTGTTATTATTTATGTCTCTCAAGTTGTTTATTATTAAATTATTTGTTTATATAATAGAAGAGGTACTTAGAGTTTTTCTTTTATGTCTTTCAGAAATCCTGGCATATATGTACACTCAGTTGTATCCCTTATATCTACTGAGTACTTTAGTAGGCTGATAACCGATCTAAACTTCCTATTTCAGTATTTTCATCACTGTTCTTAAGCCTAAAGCAAAGGATATGAATAATCCTCACACTCACTTATCCCGATTGGGGCTTTCATGTGGAGAAATATATGAATAAATAATAAAGAAGCTGTTGGCATGACTTCTGCCTCGAATTCACTAAGCTTCCCAGTGGTTTAAACAAACAAGTTTTAATAAATTACCGATATGTGACATCTTCTTTCTTCCACCTGGGGCTCATTGGGAAGGTGCTGTATGAGCGGACGTCTGGTATTCCACATCTAGGCTGTTTCATCATGTCCAGAGTCTTTTGATTCAGCTCTCCAGTCACCTCTAGCCCAAAGAATGACTGCATTTCTCTGATTTTGTCCATCATATGATTGAGGTTCTTGGATTTAAATAGAGAATTCTTTTCTTCTTTAAAATCATAAAAATTTTCCAGATATTTCTGATGGGGAAGCAAAAGCAACAGTTTAGAACAGAAACATTTCTTTTCAAAGAAAAGACATTTTAAATGTCCCTTCCAAACTAACACATTCATTGATTCTGAGATTCAAGGAAATGCAGAGAGTTGCTAATAAAATATTCTACATCACTAATACATCATTATGTTAATTTTGTCAGTAAGTTATTTCCTAAGCTATTTCACTAGCCCTTACCTTAGCAAATTGTGTATCTTCTTTTTCCTTTTCTGGAACCACTGGGAAAGCACAAGAATATGTAACATACAATAATGCAAAGAAAGGAAGGGTCTTTGCCTTCATCTTTGCCTCCCTGTCCTATTCGCCCTTGCTAGACCTCTCAATCTCTTTTTCTTCTCTCCAAGGCTCACTAGTGTTCTTCTATTTATATCAGTCGTGTGCTTGCTAAAGTCAATAACTGCATGACTCAGTTTATAACATCCTCTGATTTCCCACAGAAACACAGAAAACAAATTTGGTTTTAGAAACAAGCTAACACATGACAGTTTACCTTGCCCAAAAACCCCGTGATTTCGCAATCATATTGGACAGCGTTTTTTTCGCCTCATTCTTAAACTGAACCAGTATTTTAAACTTACAAGTATCTAAATCTGATATTGGTCAGCTAGATAAAAAACATCTCATTTTCACAGAATCACAGAATTGTAGGGGTTGGAAGGGACCAACCGAGTCCAACCCCCCTGCCAAAGCAGGTTCCCTAGAATAGGTTGCACAGGTAAGCATCCAGACAGGTCTTGAATGCCTCCAGAGAAGGAGACTCCACAAACCCCCTGGGCAGCCTGTTTCAGTGCTCCATCACCCTCGCTGTGAAGAAGTTCTTTCTCACATCAGTGCAGAACTTTCTGTGGTCCAACTTGTGGCCATTCCCCCTTGTCCTGTCCCCACAGACCACTGAAAAGAGGTTGGCCACCTCACTTTGTCTCCCCCACTTCAAATATTTATAAACATTTATGAGAGCCCCTCTTAGTCTTCTCTTCTCAAGGCTGAACAGCCCCAGATCACTCAGCCTTTCCTCATAGGGGAGATGCTCCAGGTCCCTTAATTACCTTTGTGGCCTCCACTGGACTCTCTCAAGGAGATCTCTGTCTTTTTTTGTATCAACATTATTTTTTAGAGGTGCTAAATGGATCTGGCTTTTTGTGAAGGGCAACCGTCTGTAATTCCTTCTACCACGTGATAAGAGACCTCCTGAATCTGCCCCTCAGTTTTCTCCATGGCATGCATACAGGACCTCAGCATGTCAGGAATGAACCCCTTCCATTAGCCCATCTTGTCCCTGATAATTTTTGTTTCATAACTAATTATAAAACTGACTCATCTTTTCTCTTGAATGGTTTCAGGACCATCACCTATGCTTCTATGTCACCTGTGTAATCACAGACTTATGGCTGCATCCCCTTGTTCTCCCATACTCACCCCAGGAAACCCACAGACCACAACATAAAGGTCTCAGTAGAGGATCCCAGACTGTACGTCTTGATCTGCACAACCTATTGACTGAGCGCATTTTCCCAACTAAAGAAGAAATGGTAGAAACTGCCCTGGAGAACTACAGGTGCCTTGAGAGTGCAGGAAGCTTCAGATGAACATTTTAGTGTGTGTCTCCAATGTCAGATAGAGCATGACGAGGATTTGTGCTGTAGATTCCACGTTCCCCAATTTGCCAGAAGTCCTACTTTCAGTTCCTATGCAATTTTCTTAACGTGGTGCATTGCACTTTATGTAGGGGTTGCAGAACTCTCCCTCAGTTCCCTCTTTCTTGCCTGTCGCTCTTGAGACATCCATCTTTTGCAGCAGAATTCTACCATGTTGACTTAGTATCCAAATGCAGGTTCAAAAGCAGAAATATGAGCTAAAAATAAGACTTATTTTTAAACATGAGAAAAAGAAGGAAAATAAACCACTTTTCCAGTGAGAGCAAACATATTGGAAACTTCAAAAATACCCCAAAACAGCACCACAGCAGCTGACCTCTGCAGTTCGGGAGGTGGCCTGGGGAAATGTCATGGCCTCCTTCCAAAGGAAACTGGAATTTAACTGTCTGGCTGAAGTAGGGTCATACCTCATGCATGACCCAGGTCAGAGCCCAGGCCCCTGAATTGCTGAGTAAAGTGGCACAGATGTTTACGTCTAAGGCTGCAATGCGATGAGGGGACTTTGCCAATAGCTCACCACCTCTGTAAAGAGATGCTCCCACTCCTCCCATCCTGGCCAGCACTCCTGCTATTGCCCTGTGTCCTTCTGAAATTAAGTGTGCCCTCTCTGAACTGTTCTCTCTCTGTGAACTGATTCAGAGGGCTGAAGTTACAGGAGAGCAGCCCAGAAAAATAACCCCAACCCACCACTGTTTGTTTTCTGCTCAGGCTAGCAACTGCACTGGCTCCCTAAGGGTGAGAAGAGCACCTGAGCCAACATGAAAGAGTGATGGGATGACACAGATGAGAACAGGGATGCAGGGAGGCAGCCAGGGGTGAGTCTGGGATGCTGATGCTTCTCCTTTTGGTAGCAGCAAGGTAAAGGTTTGTCTCAGCTAGTTGTGGGTCAACACCCCAAGTATGGTGTCCGCATTTCTGCAAAGAAATTGAGACTCAAAGCAGGGCCGCTTTAAATGTTGTGTTTGTATCTCTTCATCTAGCAGGACTGGTTACCATACAACACATATTTTCTTTCAGCTAAATATTTAATAAACACCTTGCTCTGTGTCCTGGGGATGTGGGGTGAAGCAGTTAGAGCCTGAGATACAGCACAACCAGTTGGCAAAGAGTTTAGTGAGCCTTTTTTAACATTTAGGAAGCTGTTACTTCTCACTGACTCTCACATGGCTGTCCACAGGCTTGTTACAGCTACACACAGCTGTTGGCTTCCCCTTCCAGAGACGGTTGCCTGCGTGCTTGAGCTAACATTTATGGAGTGGCTGATGAGTGGTGCAGGGGGAGAGATGGGTCTCTCCTAGTGAATGCGTTTCGCAGAACAAGTGGAGAAAATTAGCAGCCTTCATGTCTCTGAGATATGTGAGTGAGTGCCCTTTTTCCTTGCATGGGGGTCTAAAAAAGGACTCACTTTCTTGAGCTGACGTCAGCCACTTTTAGGGTTCAAATAGGGGTACTCAGTGGTAGATTTAGGCATTACAGGATGCAACAGGAACCATGTTATGGCTTCAATCAGAGGTTTGAAGTGCTTGAAAATTACCTTGTTAGTGGACACAGTGAAGATTTATTAACCAACAAACAACTCAGATTTAAATGGGGTGATCTAAACTGAAGAGATGACCTCACATGCCTTACTGACAGGTCTGCTGGTTCATGAGGTCTGCTTCAGGGGTACCCAGAAACATTCTGAGTACCCCTGAATAATTCCTGACAAGTGTGAGCAGGTCAGGTGCCTGTTTCAAGCCTTGGCCCCATAGGTAACCCCAATGAGATGCTGATCATCCTATCTGCCCTGGGATGCTGCTATCCTCTTTGCCTCTGAGTAGCTGTTGCCCTCCAGCTGGGTTGTAGACCACACAGAACACAGCAGTGACTCTCATGAGCTTATACAGCAGAAAAGCAGCCAAGAGGGATTCAGGAATACTGCTCATTTCTTCCCTCAGCTCATCGGCATTCAGAGTCATATAACCCATAACACCGGTGAGTGTCTCAATTACAGTAGTCAGGGACAAGAGTGGGTGCTTTCCCAGGAAGATCCCTGCAATAGAACAGAGGCTTTCACTGAAAGCCTGCCAGTATCCATGCTAATGCTTCTCCACCACAGAACTGTTTGTCCTCTGACAGTGTAATTCATGTTGTCCTGTGGGGTCTAGCCCAAGTGCCAGGCCTTTTAGCAGAAAATTCTGTCTGGGAATTTTGCCATTTCTTATTTTTTATATGATTGAAATTCCATCCAGAAATGTCATGCCAGTACTATTTGGCAGTTTTGTCTTATGGAAAGAAGTAGAAGGATACTTAACATAGCCATATAAACATTGGTCATGAACTGTATACACAACTACAAATTTGGTCAAAGGAAGATTGAACTAATGAAATGTACATGACTGATTTCACCTCCTAAATTTATAGAAGGATCTAAATTTATAGAAAGATTTCTTCTTTCCAACTCCCTCTTCACTCAAATTGTTTACAGACTCTCTCCCATCTGACCTGTCTGCCAAAGCAGCAGGACAGGCAATGAAGGTCTTGGACATACCTTAACACAGAAGAAGCTGCTGTTTTTTCCCACTGGAATGGAATTAGGAGATAAATCTGTGCAAGCAGGTTCTGGGACTTGAGGAACAATAACTGAACAGAAAAAGACAAAAGCCCTTTAGGACATTGTACAGACCAGTTTTTGCCAGATAACAAGTAGATAATAGCAAAGAAGTGCTTGTGGAAGATAGGCAAGCAACAAATCTGCCACATGGTAAAAATGTTTTTCTGCTATTAAAAGAATCAGGGAGGCCAGAGAATATGCACTGAAAAAGAAATGTTTTCAATTCATCCCTGTATTTTGAGAGTATTGAAACTGAGCCTGAAATAGGTATTGACTAATTCTGTAATTTTACTTGTATATTCACATACTTCCACTCGTCAGTCTCTTCATCCTAATTTTATAATGTAGAGCTGCTTTTAACAATTGTCAGTCATTTTTCTACCTCATCTGAGCATTATGTCGAGGTTCCTTTGCCCACTGAGTGATGGCATGTAGAGATAGATTCAAAGGCTGATTCTAATCAAAGAGGAATTCAAAATTTGTTTAATGTCTGTATCCTCTGCTTGAGTATTATCAACAACAACAAAGCTGAAATCACTTCCACACTTGTATTTAATGAATAAACAAGTTTCATAAGTTGCATGCCATTTTCTCTCAGCAATATCTGACTTAGGAGCTTCTTACGAAGGCATTTGGACAAAGCAATTGCAGTCCACTGGTGTTATATCATCCATCACTAATGGACAGAATGCAATGCCCAAAAACTTTGAGGTTTGGAGAAATTGGACTGGAGTACAAAAATTTCCTGCCCTTCATCAATGGCAATATATAGCTTCTGTTCTTTGAATTTAGACATGGCCCTGAGCAATGAGTGAGGCAGGAAGCACTGTGGTTATGAGACACAATTATTAATTCACTGTTTCCTCTTTACCATCCTGGCCTCTACTAGAATCAGATGATGTCAATGTCCCAACACACAAACCATTGAAGCAACTGAAATATGTGCAAGATCCCACCTTTCCTTTTGAAGGAGAGTGGTCAGGAAAGTGTTGATCCCACCTCCCCTCCCACACACAGACTTTGCTGGTCAAAGACTTAAGCCTGTGCAATTCTTACTCTGTTAGAAAGTGCATCAACAACCTTCCAGATCTCTGTGTTAAGGGAATGGTCATTTACCCTCAGGAAGATTTACTGTAGTTTCTTGATTCTGAAGGACAGAAAATAAGTCCACAGAAAATGCTTTTCCATGTGTGGTTGGTCATCCTATCCCTTAACAACTCCTTAAGCATTTGACTTAGATATTTCCATAAGCCATATTATATGTTAATGTTATATGAACTGTATTGCAATGCTTTAGACTGAGTATTAGGGAGAGATAGGAAGCTTTGCTATTTAAACAGTCTCCAAACCTTTCTGGAATTCCTTTTGGTGTTGACTAGAAAAAGTTTAAAGTTTTGATAATCTGACATGGAAACCAAAACTAAGACATTCAGTGAAGACACTACATCAAAGATGCCTCTTTAAGAAGCCTGAGTTCTCAGATTCTTTCGGATATGAGCAGAAACATCAGGGAAGCACTCTAGGAAATTCATTCCACTTTTATATGTAATTATTTCCATTTGAATATTTAGGCAATCAACTACTAGCAACCTTGGTTTTCAGTTCATGTATAATTTAGTGGTGGAATCTCATACCATATCCACTATCTTTCATGTGTGCTTCTAAACCAGAAAGTCTTCCAAATGCAGATGACTTGTGATAGATGAAACTTACTTATTTTTCAGGTGCAAATATTAGAACATCCATTTTACATATTGAGTAATGAACTTGATCAGTGATTGGTACAGTCTTAGGGGGTTCCATTTTCTGGAGGACACTCTTACATTAATAAACTTGGAATTCTTTAACAGCCTCACATTTCCTTCACCTTTTTTTTTTAATGTGGATATGATTACCACTTTGTATAATTGTATCCAATGATCCTTAAATAACTGCCAGTCAATCATGAGTTACTTTCATTATTTATCATCTTTAGCTGGAAAATAACATCATTTGTGCAATCAATCCTTTCTTTACTTTGAAGAATTTCTGTTAGAAAGTGTATAGTTTTCTATCTCTCCCCCTGTAAAAACATATATGTGTGGCCACCAAATGCATCACTCAGTTCTTTATCTCATCCTCATGCTTCATCCATTGGCCAGGCTTCTGAAGCAACCCCTTGCCAAAGACATCTGGAGGCAGTAGGGAAACACACAAAACAGTGAAAGGCACCATGATGCCTCTACTACTGAAAAAAATATTTAGTTTTCTGATGGCCCATACTTCTGAACCAAATGTTTTTTTTCCTTTCAGATGGTACAAAAACCACAAGAAGGTAGAATCTCCTGTGCAGCTGCTCATCTGCTCAAAGTGATGATGATCATTTAGACCCCTGTCTGCTCCTAGAAGCCATGAGCCCACTTAGCAGAAGGATGTCTTTGAACAAAGTGAAAAAGAGGGGAAGGCAGCCGAAGGTGTAACTTGTTGGTTTTGTAATAATATAGGCAATTAAATGGTTTTAGAAATGTATTAGACACAAAGCCACAGACCATAGGACATAAGCATAAACAGGACAGCCAGGAGACCTGAATATTTGTTGTATGTCTAAAAGAAGGAAAATATTGATTTAAAGTCTTCTTGAAAAGAAAGGATGGTCCATTTTTCAAGCCAGTTCTTTAAAGATCCTCACTACAGTGAAGATTCTCTCCTTGTGCATTTGCGGCAATGTTAAGCTAAAATGAAACAATCAGTATTTTCAGAGGGGTTACTGTCCTTTCAGAACATCTAGCTGAGCTATTAAAATAGAGTGAGAGAATCATAGATTGGTTTGGTCTGGAAGGAAATTTAAAGACCATCAAGTTCTAACCCCCCCTGCCATGAGCAGAAAACTCATATTAATAATAAATAAATAATAACAATAATAAATAAACTCACGTTACCTCACCCAAAATAAATTTAACTATTAAACCTCTGTAACTTCAACTGCTTCATTGAATTCAAGTGATTTGAGGCAAGCATGTCTGGCAGGCATCAGCTCTGCTGTACAGAGGGGAGGGACTGGTGAGCAGCAGTTTCTCCAGCTGGCATTGCTGAGGATGGTGCAGTCATGAGCAAGGACAGGAATCGAGTTTCAGATGTTAAATTAAATTATTTTTTTCCTGCTCAAAAAGTTCTCAAGGAATTGGACTCACATGATGATTGGAAATTATTATCGAGTAGCCTCCAGCTAAATAGAAAAGCACAGAGAAGGCTCATCAGGATGCTGCTTCACTGTAGTTTTGTAAGACTTGATCGGAGTCTTTTGTCTACAAAATCCCTTGGGATAATGCTTCACATGCTAAAGCCCCATTAAACTGCTCCCAGAGCTAGGAGAAGTAGTTCACATGAATGCGAACAGAAGGAAGTGCTCTGGGTTGTCAGGGAGTCTGAGGAATGAAGTATTAGGCAGCTGTGTAACTCATAATGACTGATTTTCCCTAGATCATGAATTTATAAGACACATAAAGCTTGCCAATGGATATCCTCTGTCCTTACTGTAAAGACCCCTTCATAAAGCCATTATAGATTGTATATGAACTTCTTGCAATGTGAGACACTTCATCCAGTGTACCATATGTAAAACTAACTTCTAATTAAATATCTGGCAGTTATTTAAATAGATTATTTCTTCTGCAAATAGATATGGTGCATTTCTTTCTGAGTCCTGCAAAGAATATATCTTTTAGAACCACAGAATCATGGTATGGTTAAGGCTGGAAGAGACCTTAAAGATCATCAAGTTCCAATCCCCCTGCCATGGGCAGGGACACCTCTCACTAGACCAGCTTGCCCAAACCTCCATCCAACCTGGCCCTGAACACCCTGGCCCCTGTGGCTGCCCCCTCCCTGGAGAGGGAGGGGTCAGCCACAGCTTCTCTGGGCAGCCTGTGCCAGTGACTCACCACCCCCATAGTGAAGAATTTCTTCCTAATATCCAATCTAAATCAACCTCTTCCAATTTAATACCATTCCCCTTCATCCTATCACTACAGGCCCTTCTCAAATGTCTCTCTCTCAAATGTCAGGTTCTTGTAGGCTTCATCAGTTACTGGAAGGCTGCTGTAAGATCTCACACAGCCATCTCTTATCTCTTATCTCTTATCTCTTATCTCTTATCTCTTATCTCTTATCTCTTATCTCTTATCTTCTTTTCTTCATTGATGAATATTTGAGAACATACATGTTATTGTGAGGTAAAATTAAGAAAAGTTTAATTGACATGAAAGATTGTTCATTCTATCCAATGTGAGTGAGATTGCTCTGAATTCCCTTTGGTGTTAGTAAGCATTTCACAGGTGGAATGGTAAAATAATTCACTTACATTTTATTGTTGCAATAATGGTTCAAACAATTCATTTTTAATAAAAACATAGTTGGACAAATAATGAAATAAATTGCTACATGCCCAAGAAATTCTGTGTAATGCGAATTAGTCACTGAGTAAGTGTTGAAAGTATTCATGAGGCTGTTAAATTGTTAATAAATTTTCATTATTTCTTAAACATAATATGCTTGGCAACTTCTTTGTTTTCTTTCCTCAACCATAAAAGTTTCTCTTTCCTTTAGAAAATATAGTAGTCAAATGTGCTCAAAATTTCCCAGATTATATACTAGCTCTTCCAAACTTCTACATCACTGATTACTTCATATATTTAGATAACAGTTTCTAGCCCAAAGCTGACAAAAAATGGGAAAGAACTTATTTGCAACCAGTTGTTAAGTCACATGAAATTCAAAGGGTGTTGAGTGCCAAGAGCACTGAAAACATTTGAGGTTAGTTTTTTCTCCTGAACTCGGCAAGTTTTTATTTCTGGTTTTACACATTTGCTTTTTCTTTTTTTACTCTATTAGAATTGAGGCATGAAGCCAAGCATGTATATTGTCTATGAAACACATTTTGCATTTAACAGGACAAAATATTTATTTGTCCTTAAAGCACAGTATGTAAAAGTACCCATGTACAACTAAATGTACAGAAATACTCTGAGCAATCAGATCTAGTTGAAGATGTCCCTGATTATTGCAGAGGGAACGGACTAGATGACCTTTACAGGTTCCTTCTATTTTGTCTGAATTTTCCTTCTTTTGAACTTCAGACTCAGAGATAGTCTCTAGGGAATTATGTGATGCATTTTTTACTGGTACATCATATTACTCCTGAAGGATCATAATACAGATGATTAATCACACATACATGAAAAAAAAAAAAAAAAAAAGGATTGAAACACAGTTCTATCTCAAATAAAAAGAAAGCAGCCACTTCTGTCAAAAACTACCCCGTAACTTGCAGATTGAAATAATCACAGCTCTCAGAGCACGGGGAGACCAACGCTCAAAGAAATACTTCTCATTTCATCTGTAACAGCTACTGGGGAAAACTTAAAATACAATGTGTATGCCCAAAGGCACAGAGAGAGCAAGGAGAGCTCGATTACCACAATAGCCTTTTATATACCTTAGCTTCTCCTGCCTTCTCCTAAACCTTTCATAAATATTAATAAGGTTGCTGGATGCACAGTTGACCTGGGAGAGGAGATGATTTAAAAGTAAAGGGATTAGAAGGAGATGCCTGTACGAGACTGCAGAGCCTGAAGGAGGAAGAACATAAAGGGAGGTCTTTGTACATGCAGACAAACTACGCTAGAGGACTAGAAAAAGTAATTGCAACAATACACTTAATTACTGCTAAACCCACAGCATATTAAGGATGGGCTTCACTTAAACTACTTTTGTCTATATAAAGTCAGGGATCCAGTTTGTTATAGAGCAGCTCCCATTACTCTCAAGGTTGTGTAAGATGCATCTGGGCAAATAATTCACTCTAAGTGCCTGAAAGAACTCCTTTTGGATGGGCAAACCCAACTCTTAGAGTTCCTTCTGTTTCTCTGTTGACCGTAAAAAGACTTTTATAACTGTGAGATAAATCCTTTCACAAGAGCTAATCTATGTTTTGATGCAGCTGTACAAATAATTCAGTATTTTTCCTTTTAGTAAAAAGCTAGTGGCAAAACCAGCCAGCTGTCATGATAACTACTGAATCATTAGTGCAGAGAATGGCAAACATGGACAAAAATATGTTCCGCTCACAAGCAATTTATAGGACACTAAATCTGATCAATTACAGATAACAGTGTTTGGTTTTGGTACAAGAAGAATAGTGAAAAGCCAAAAACGTTTGGGTTATTATTTTTGCTTGCTGCTATCAAAAAATTATGCAGAAAATGCAACAGGATTTTCCTATAGCATCTTGTTTTCCATGGGAATAAACCATATTTAGTTAATTTCTTCAGAGAGTTTTCTAGAAAAAAATATCTCCAGTGCAATCACAGCTACCATACTCTAGCTGTAGAATTAAGCAGAATATGTCAATTCCCCCAAGAAGGCATTTCAGGAAAGGAATATTTAACCTAAGTTTTATTGCTGGAAAATTATTTTGACTAGGTAATCCATATCAGTTTCCTTGAAGCTAAATCTTTCTTAAGAGCATTAAAGTGAGTCAAGTCTCAGGTGCTTACAACTTGTTTAGCAGAGTGATTCAATAATTAGTATCTGCTTGAGGCTCTGTTCTTAAGCAAAAACTACAGGAAAGTATTTGCATTTTGCTTCAACAGTCACGTACCCACTTCCAGACCTGGCAGAACTCTTCTGATGGGGACTGAACAAATCCTCAGAGGGGCACATGTCTGTTGGAATAAGGAAACACAGTTATGTTGGGGGAAAATTCTGAAATTCACACGTGCTTTGATGAAGGCCTAGGCACTGGTCCTTCCAAAGCAGTAATAGAGGTTGATAGCTGTTCAAAGAATTTCCTTGAGAGAACAGATTCAATGAGAAAATTGAAAGTATTTCCTTAAGTCTGAGGCAGGTCTACATCTTTCAATAATGGCATTGGTACCAACGCAGGTGAGGCAGCACAGGCCTTACTACTACAGAAATCTGCACTGAGTGTCCTGAAGGTAAACTCTATCCACCCACGGGGAGAGGGTGATGACATCCTCTAGGTAAAGACAATCAAGAACTAGTCCCGCAAAGCAGATTGTGCCTCATGCCTTCCTGTAGTGTAGGTCTCCTTCCCTCCCAGCTCCAAAGCAGGCACCCTTTGCTGATATCAACTGAGATGCCTGGATGTGTGCAAACATTACCTGCAGGGTGCTGACTGACACTGGGAATGGTCTGACAGCTGAATAGTGCTGTCAGTCACCCACCACAACAACATTCTCCCATACACATGGTTTAGATGCATATGTGTACTCTCTACTATCACAGGGAATAGTTGCCCTGCAAGCCATAGTAGCTGCCAGGGCTGGGGACCAAATGAAGTTGGAAAATATTTTCCTTCCTTTTCCCAGTGCTGGAGGTTGCGCAAGTTGGTCCCCATCACAGGAGGTTACCCTGCCTGACAAGTGACTGCCACTCCATACACGGTGTCATTGCACTTGGCAGAGATGAGACCATCCCCTCTTCTCTCGAGGCCCTGCCTTGATAAACCCCAAAACTAGGTTGGAGCTTGCTGATGTCTCACTTTAGAAAGTTTAACTGGTGGATTTGAGGATCTTTTTATTTACCAGACAATTCTGTAGAAGAAATATCAATTCTAAAGCTGACTGATGTAGTAAAGCTTCTGTTTTCCTATCTATAAATTTTATTATCTGTACAATATTGATTTTTCTGGGATGTTTTATTTCTTTATAATAGGAAAAGTTTTGTGAGAAAAGACAGAAAACTGAAAGAGGTAGAATCCAGTAATCTCTTTCCAGAGATCTGACTTTTCTCCTTCCCTTCCCTGCTATCAACAGTAACGCTTTGGCTTCTCTCTGTCTTTTCCCACACTTCTACATTATTTGTTCAAGACCATTATTGGCCACAGATGCTTCCTGAATCTTTCTGCATCATCATTTTTTATGTTCTCACACGTAATTAAAAAACATATGTACAATGGAGTTTCATTTACTCAAAACAATTGCTTACAATTATATATATCACTTGTTTTCCTTTCATTATTTTACATTAATTATTTTATACTTTCTCACCAAATCTCATTAATTTTTATTTTGCAGAATATTCCTGAATTTTCACTCTGATTTTTCTAAATCAAATATTCTTTTTTTTTGACTGTAAACAGAGACGCCAAACACTTAAACGCTGAAGGCTTCCAAATACATTAGATGTTATCTCAGAACAAGAGTCCAAGGACAGTTAGCAATAACATAACAGAGCAACAAGTGTCAATGGAACATAGTTACTGATGACAGTTACATCATGACCAGAGATAAGAAGAAAGAATGGGAAGATCAATTAACCTTAAGAATTATGATGTGAAGGAATAAAATCAAAAAAGTTCACTTCAAAGGAAAAGCAGCTATGTGTAGTTGAGCATCTGATTGAGAACCCCGGTAGATTTTCAACAAAATGTTTGGAATGTTTTTAGAGAAATCAAAGCTATGAAAGTCATCTTCTGGAGTGAAATTAATTTCCCTTAATGTTGGATTTCTCCCTTTGAAAGATATGCATACCAAGAATTCAATTCCTCTAACTCTATAGTACACACATACGATACAAGAACTTTGCTTTTGCTGTGAGACAAAGTTGGTTTACATTGGTTTAAACATTTGTATTTCACCAGAAGGATCTCAACTTAGATTCCTAACAAATAATTTTAACAGCTGTAGGATCCAGATGAACCTTGGTTTTATAGTCAATAGTGCGTTTACCAGTAATCTTTGCCCCCATTATGAAGTATTTCAATTTTGGATTGGGTTTTGCTAAACACAGGGGATGTTAGAGAAAGGGTGACTGCAAAATACACAATTGCTTTGACTGATTCGTGATGGCATCTTGACTTTCATTAGGCAAAACCAAGGATTCAATCAGAAGTTAACTGGAGTAAAAAGTTCAGATACATGAATGAAGGGAAATCTGAACTTTTTGTGGATCAAAAGCTCAGTGAGACTGGATCTCCAAAAAAACAATCTCAGATACGTACTTCAGCATATCAGGATATCAACAATTTTATTTAAAAAAAACAAACAACAACAACGACAAAATCCCCCAAAAAACCCCAGAGGTAATATAGGCAAGGGACAGAAAACTGTCTAAATCCAAGATAAGTCTCCAGTAACTATAAATACTTCACAGATTTGTCTAGGTTAGGAGCATAGTCATCTAGTTGTATGGAGGAGCAGGGGAGTTGGACTCAATTATTCTTTCAACCCAATGACTCTGAAATATTAGAAGCTGTTTTCACCAGTTCCCTCTAATTAAAAAGTTCTGATGGGTTAACTGCGTATGGGCAGAATTTGTACTGTACTTGTGTTCAAACCAGTTAATAAATACATAAGCCAGTTAATATCCACAATATTCTTTATCACTGGTTCATTATTATCACTCTTCCTCATTTGTTCGTAATTTTTTGTGTATCCATTTCTAAGCTGGAAATCATTGTAGCTTGGGTAAACCTGGCAATTCACATATTTAGTAATAATCACAGAACTGCAATCTGTGAGATAGATTTTATTGATATTTTTCCAAGTTATCCACTGAGCAGAAGCATCAGCTAATTCAGCAGTTGTAGTCAAGCTGTTCTCATAGGGCAGCTGCATGGAACTCATGGTATGTCTGGGGTGGGTGGAAGGTGAACCTCCCTTCTTAACAATCCGGCTAGACTCTATGTCTGGAAACTAATTGTGAAGCCACTGAATTTTTTCCCTCCAGATCAGTAAATAAGCAGTGTAAGCCAACTTGTTTTTTAATCAAAATAATTTCTATCTTTGCAAGAAAGGATTTTTTTTTTCTCCCATACACAATCAGTTCTACTTGCAAGATAGAGCACCTCTTAAGCTCAAATCAAAATTGGGTGAGGTTATTTGACATTAGGTGAACCCTGGCTCAATAAATGGAGGGAAGAGAAATTGATTCAGAACTGATTGCATGGACAGAAGAAACATTCGTTATTGATAAAAAAGTAATTAATCCAGTGTACTGCCTCTTCTGTTTCTGTCTCTCAGCTATGTATAGAAAAAAGAGTGTTACAGTTTATCCTGCAGTCCTGTGGCATGAAGTGACTTGCTTATCTCTGTTATATACCAAGGTTATTTTCTTCATTTTTCTCTAACACCATGGAAGCTTTTAATCTGATGTGATGAAACAATTTTATTATGCAAGTGCATGTTGTTTTCTGGGTTTATATTTTCTTTTACAGCCCTGAAGGTTCTCCTGTACTGAATGACTGTTTTGCAATCACCAGTTCTAAGAAAGAGTCCCTTTTATTCACCTGCCATCATGTGTTATAACTTGTTCACTGCCAAGTGGTTTGGGGACAAGATTGTGAGAATTGTTTGAAAAAGTCCCAGGATATCTGCATTACATCTTGCCTTCAAGATGTTTTCTGCTGAGTGATACATGAATTCTATATTCTTTGAAACTGAAAAACATGAAAGATTTTAAGACATCAGGAATATGAGGAATGAGATGCCTAATGAGATGCTTAATTCATATTATTTATGTGACAGCAGTGCCCAGGAGATCTGCTCAGGGTGGGGGTCCTGCTCTCCTGGATGATATTCAAATGCAGACATTGATCAGAAATCACATAAAAGCACATTAATGGGCTAGGGACTAAAATACTTCCTTCAACACAAATCCAAATTATATTAATCTTGGTGCAAGTCCTAGCAAGCATTACTTCCTTTTACATGATGCACCAGGGCCTTGCATGTTTTGGTCTTTTGCCGGGTGAAGAAAAGCCCTCCAGCTCTTCATTATTTCCTCTATGCCATCTGAAGCAAGAATGCCTGACACAGCAAATGAGAAAATATTGTGGGACTTGAGAGCTGAAAGAAAATTAAATCTGTGCAAGCTCCTTGATGGAAATCTAATGATTCAAAGAGAGGAAACGGACTAGTCAACTGGGTCATTCTAGACAAGTATTACACCCACACATTAAACCTGGGATGTTCCAAAAAAATAAACCCTATCAATCACTTAGGATGATTTCCAGTATTAGAAATAACCATAAATACAGACTGAGAAGTATGGAGCAGAGTCACTTCTTAGACCTCCACAGAAGAAGTTTTTTAATTTGAGTTCACCGCAGCTGAGAACAGGGCGATGGTCACTTGCTGCCAGGTGGTCTCCTGAACCCTGGGATCCAGTTTCACTTTCTTCTTTCTGGTTTAATGTGGTTATTTATAGAAGAAAAACTTCAGTGGAATGGCTCAAGACAAGTGAGATGCATGGCTTTGCCACTTCATCAACCTTCAAGGTTTTTCTGTGGGGACTGTCTTGATTAGATCACAACTGCCATGTAAGGTGGCTGAAACAATTAGGTTGAAGAACATATAACTCAGTGGCTGAGCTTCATGATTCCCTGCAAGCTGGTTGCATCTTTAACTTAGGCAGTTCTGGCCATGCTCAGCATCAGAAATCTTATGTGCCTTCTGGGCTTACAGAATTAGTTGGGGTTTGCAAGTGTGCAAGTAGACCACTGAAAGAGAAAATTAGCCATGTATGTGACATCTAAATGTAGTCCCAGATGCTTAAGAAATGTAACAAATTTTGAATTCTTTCTTTTAAAAGCTGTGTCAGTGACCACAGTGGCTCTGCCTGTGAGGGCACAGCTCTGACATAATCACTCTATGCACTGACGTGCATGTTCACTTTTTGTTATCTATTGATTTAATGGGAAGGAACCAGGACAGTGTGAAAACCCAAAGATTCTTCTTAGTTAATCCCACACATGTGGTTACAAGGCATTTCTTGTTGAGGAACAACAAGAATTAGCACCAAGTCCCACAGATCTCTTCTCTCTTTGAAACACGGAATGCAGGATCTGGTAAACCAGCTTGTGGAAAATATTTGCTGTTTACAGAAAAATACCTCATTCTTCTTCCTCTAAACTTCAAACAGGAAGAGTTCAGTCTGCTTCTGAAAATGGTCCTGAGGAATAAACAGGCAGGCTTGGTCCAGCAAAACTCATTAAAGGATGTTAATATGAAAGTTGGAGATACAGTGTTGAATCATGCCATTTAAAGTCATCAGTATGAAAGCCTTGTCATGTAAGCATCTTCCCTACATGTAAGCAAAATGATTTTGGAGCAATTCACAGCTCCCAGGTCCCTGACTATGTCTCACTTCCCTCTGGCAATCAAATCAAGCACAAACTATCCCCCCCACAGAGTGGAAACTAAGCAGTAGAGGACCTGCTCCAGCATTTCCCCATGGTAGCTGACCGTATGAGCCTTACAGCATTGACCTGTTCCATGGTCCAGCGGTATTCTGAGATAATCACCTAACCTTCTTACCTCACTTGCCCATCTCTCACTTCCTCCCCTTCTCTGTTCCCTGCCAGGCCTTCTTCATGGTGGTTCTCTCTGTCTTTGCCATCCTGACTAGTGGTTTCTCCATCCAACAACATGTCAGGCAGGAGGAAAATAAAGCATGGACAGGGTACAAATCCTGCAGGCTGGAGCTCTACTCGTGGGTTACCATGGTTATACCTTCCAGCTCACTGTATGTTACATCTACGTGGAGCATAAACTTTTTTTGGAGGAGTAGTTGACTCAGACCAAACTGGAGTCATGAAGACTGCTTCTGCATGGTCCACAAGAAACAGCATGTCTGTGCCAAAACAGAAAGCACTTTACTTTGAATTGCATGGCCCCTAAAGCTTGCCTCTGTTCCTGCTCCAATATTTCAGAAGAAGTGAGAGCCCCTTTTGGTCAGTCTCAGTCTGAGTCATTAATGATACAGTTAATTGTCATATCATATAGACTTGCTGCTTCTATCTTTACTACACAGACATACAGTATGTTGTTGTTTAGTCACCAAACACAGAGGAAGTGAGGCTAATTTTGTCACCGTGACATTTTTAAAAATAGATATTTTACAAACACTGAGAATTGTTTTGATTATATCATGTCATCCAAACTTAGCCTAGCCTTTCTGTGCCTAAACACATCTGTGCCACCTACACAGCTGTGGTTGTTGTAAGGTGTACATGTGGGGTGGTGGAATTTCAGCTCTGTAACCTTGTAGCCTGATCTGCAATGATGGGTGATTTAATCCACCCATATATTTCCGCACAGGATCAAATCTGTGGGTCTCTGATACTTGTTAAAGTTAGCTTGACATTTCTTGCTCTTAGGAGTTGTGCTTTTATGTACTATCCCTTCTAAGGATAACAGCACTTAGAGAGTTTACTGATAATGACACCTTTCACCCTTTTCCTGTTGCCACAGTTTGTTCCTGCCCCGACACCCCAAGTTTGCATTCCACACATTCATTAAACTTCTACCCTGTCATAAAGTAGCCTGTTTTGCCAAATCCTGTACTTCTGAGAAGTGTATTTTCAGGCTGCACTTCTTTCTGGCTGTATTAAAATTTATTCTCTCAAACCTGGCATCATAAAACTGGCAGAGCAATCTGAGTGGTAAGTAACCTGTAGAAAGACAGATCAGAAGAAGAAAAACAAGTACCAATTTTGCATATCCCTCTCTCTTTGCCTAATGCTGATATCTGTGGCTTTAGTCCTAACTGGTTCCACTATAGCAGGATGGTTGTTTTTTTTAGTGATTCAGTATTGGCAGTTAATGTTGACACATAATGAGCTTGTAAGTCTCTTCTAATAAACAGAGTAAATGGAAAATTGCAAATAACCACTGAAGTAATACTGACGATGTCCATTTAGGTTGGATACTAGCAAGAGATTCTTTACTGAGAGGGTGGTCAGGCACTGGAACAGGCTCCCCAGGGAAGTGGTCACAGCATCAAACTTCACTGAGGTCAAGAAGAATCTGGATGATGCCTTCAGTCATGATGCTCTGGCCCTGTGTAGAGCCAGGAAGGGACATGATGATCCCTATGGGTCCCTTCAACCTCGGGAGATTCTGTGACTTTATGATACCTGCTTACTTGTCAGTAATTTTGGAGGAATTATTAAATTTGTGTTCCCTTGGTTTGTCTTCCCTTATTAAATGCTCTTTCTGACAACAGAGGTTAAAATAAATCTCTTATAATACAGCTTCCTGTAAATGTTTATAAAAGTTTATAAAGTGTAGAGATAGAGTTGATAATTCTAGAAATGTAATGACCTGATTATCTACCCTGAATATCATGTTTAGTTCTGACCACACAGTCTTAGAAAGCAGACAGCAAGGATAAAAGACTGCCAAAGCTGTCAGGTGAAGTAAAAAATATTGCTCACGTCAAAGGGCAAAAAAATGTGACATCAGTTAACAGTTAAAACAAGTAAGGGATGTGCTATGGAAACATAAGAAGCTTACAGAAAGTAAACGCTCTTATTTACTTTGGTTTTTGTTATAAGAACAATGTCATATTTGGTTAACTAGGACAATAGGTGACAGAGCACTGAGTGTGGTGGAGCACTGGAACAGGCTGACCAGAGAGGCTGTGGAGTCTCCTTTTCTAAAGACATTCAAGCCCAATCTGGACACGTTACTGTGTGATCTAATCTATGTGATCCTGCTCAGGCTGCAGGGTTGGATTAGATGATCTTTCGAGCTCCCTTCCAACTCCTAATGTTCTGTGATTCTGTGATTCTGTAATAGTTTAAAAATAGATAATAGGGAAGTATTCTTTCATAAAAAGGACAAAAAAAAAAATCTGTGGAGTTTACTGTGTTATTTTAAATCTAAGTTTTAAGTGAGAATGTGGATATTAAGAACATTTATTTCTATGCAACAAGGAACTAAAGTAAAATAATTCATCAGGTCTTCAAATACTCATGACAGGATTTTGTTTACTCCCCACTTCGACTGAGGAGACAAATAAGGCAGTCTGAGATGGTCTCTGGTTTGGACAACTGGACAAATCTGATGTTCTGCAGCTGTAATCATTAGATCCAAGGAGAAACTTCACACTTAAAATATGTGTCAATAGGATGCAAGTAATACTTTAGAGTACCACGAAAAATCCAATGCAGAGAACTGTGAATGGAACAAGAGGAACCATAAAAAAATAAAATTCCAGTGTTTATTTAAAGCTACATGCACAGTACCAGTTCATTTGAGCTTTAACTTTCAAAAAGTTTTGTGCAGCCTCACACAGGGACAGTGAGCCCACATCCGATATTTACTTTGTGCATCAAGTGACTCAGTTTCAGACTGCGTAATTCATGCTCTAAGTCTCATGAACACAGCGCAGAAAATTCCCAAATGAGAAGCGATGAGCTGTGTGTTTCCTCTTTGGCACCCAGCGGAAAGCGGCCAAAGGGCTTCTCCTGTCCTTTGGTGGAAATACTTGAATAGTAGCAGATCCAGGTTATTTTCCAAAACAACACACATATGTCCATGCTTGTCTTGATTTATTATTAAATTTGATACTTCTTGTACGGGAATAATATGTTTTCCAAGTAGAGTCTGCAAAGTAGCTGTTATCTGTGTAATTTCTTCCTGAACCAAAATAAAGTGAGTTGCAATGTTAAAATGTTAAACAATGTTAAAATTTCTGTTTTGTTTAAATTTTGGTTCAGATACTATCAGGGCTTCTTAATGATTTATTCTTTCTTAGTTTTCACAATTTAGATGTTCATAATAGTTATACAAATTAAGTAATTTGAAGTAGAATCACAAAATCACAGAATCACAGACTGATTTGGGTTGGAAGGGATCTCAAAGACGATCTAGTTCCCCCTTGCCATGGGCAGGGACACCCTCCATTAGACCAGGTTGCCCAAAGCCCCATCCAACCTGGCCTTGAACACTGCCAGGGAGAGGGCAGCCACAGCTTCTCTGGGCAGCCTGTATCAGGACCTCACCACTCTCATATGGAAGAGTTTCACCATCACTTGCTTTATATTTCCCACTACATCCTGATTGTCCTGTTACAGCTTTGTAACTCCCTGTTATATTACTATACTGCCATTTCACCATTTTGCATCACTGTATATACATCTGAATGCATTTTTTTCCAAGAAATGCAGAGATCCCATCATTTTCTTATCAGTTAAGTTGATTTTACAGATTTGTAGACAGAATACTTCTACAGTATTTATGAGATCCTCAGTTAATTTTCGTTTCTCTTAATTCGGAATTGACCTCAGTTGGAAATCTATTCTCTTATGAAAGCTAATTTTTTTTTTTACCATTGATCATATTCAAGCCTCTTTCCCTTTATTTTGGGCCAGAACCTATATATTGGAACTACAAAAATGTTTTCAAAGCATTTTTTCAGTAAAACAATGTATTAAATTTTTAGTGCAACATACCCACACTTCCCATGAGGAAGGTTCCTTGGATGATCCCTGAAAGTCCAGCCATCAGCTAAATCTCTGGTACAGGCTACTTTGGGGCATAAACAAACCTTGTGTTGAGGCTCTGTCAGAATCATAAGAATTGTTTTCCTTTATGAATCCTGCCTGCTGGATCTAATCAAATAGAGTGAGACTATTAGAACAAAACACATACTTAGAAGGACAGCATGTGTTTTACGAAGCTCATTTATTCCAGTGTCACATCCTCAGTGCCCTCATGAATCACTTCCTCAGGCTGTCCCCTTGTTGAGGCTGTGCTCCGTGGCACTGCAGGCATTGCCTAGTTGTCTTGGGATACCCATGCTGCAGTTACCCTTGGGACTTATCAAACATGACATTATGCCATGGGTGCTTGCAGCTTCCCATGATCGTATTTTCTGGAATTAGTCTTACCCTGACCTCTCTGCACCACTGTTGTCTTTTGATCCCATCGTGCAGCTCCACATGATTTACCTGCAGTTATCCACCCATGTGCTATAGCAAAAGAACACATAAATTGGACCAGTTGTAAGATTATCAACTTTCTATGGCCAAAACACATACTTGGAGGCCTGTGGAGGGCTAGATATCTGGTTTCAAACCTCTCAGGCTTAACCTGTGTGAGTGATGTTGTCATCTTCTCCTCCCCTGCTCTGTGGCCAAGGCTTCAAAGCATGTCCCAAGGCTTAATTGATACCTGTTCATAGGCCTGCATACCCTCTTTTGTTGAGGTACCCTGCAGGCCTAGGCCAGAATCAACTGACCTCAACACAACCATAACCATGGTACATGTGGGTGGAACTAAGTCCTCCCATGAAGCAGTAGTCATAATTCAAGAAGCACACATCAAATTATATTCATTTCAGCCCCGTTAGTAACAAAACTCTACCAGTGTAATTGCTTAACGTTAACAACTTGATGTACTATTTTAACATTAATAACCCACGGTAGGCCCTAAGAAGGGACACTTTCTGCACCTTCATGTTTTCAACAGCATCAGGAACCATAGCAGCGAGGACTTGATCTCTCCCTTCACCTGAATACTGTCTGGAACCATTCATTTAATATATATGCATGGCATGCCTTGACTGCTGGGAACCTGAAGTCCACCTAAATTATCTTGGTCTGTTTATGAACATCACTAATGCCACTAGCCAAAGCTACAGTGCCCACATCCTTCCTGCCTGAGGCTGTGGAGTCTCTGCATGGTCAACTCAGCGGATACCAGGAAACAGCACAGGCAAAAGTACACCCTAAAATGGAGCCCTTCTCCCAACTACACTTAGTTGCATGTGCTCCCTCCCTAACGTTCCTAGGTTAATGCAGGGCTGTTCCTATGCAGTAGGCATGTACAGAGCTTGGAATACTTATCCATCTCAGCACCATAATAACATCATCTGGGCTGGAGAAAACAACACTTGATTGTGGAAAATAGCTCATCTGCCTCTTTCAAGAAGATCAGAACAGGATCATGCAAAGTCTGGCAGAGACAGTAGTATCCAGTTGAAGGGCTGTGACTAAAAAGGATGTGTCAACCACATGAAGACGGTGTTAGGCAAGAAAGAGGAAGATTCCAGGCCAGAAACAGACGCTGTGGGCTTTGTACCCTCTACACCATATTGAGGGGAACTGGTGCTTCTCTAAAAGCATTTTTCAGCAGAAACACATGTATAGACACCCAACTTTGTAAAAAAAAACACCACAAAACCAAACCAAACCAAACCAAACCAAACCTAATTGACAGAAGGGTTCGATCCTACATCCTAGATGAGCTTTCCAATTAGCAAGTAGTCAGTCTTTTCAAAGAGGATTTTTGTGTTTGTGCAAAAAAGAAACATTTTCAGCAGGACAGATTGAAAGAAATTCTCACGACATAAGTGAATGTGCAATTCTTTCCCACAGAATACCAAAGATTGAGGTCTAGACCCTCCTTTAAACCAGTCTGAGCAAAAACTGAAACAGTATGTTCTTCCCCCCAGACCCAGCAAGTATGCTGATGGGCAATATGGCTACAGACTCTCCCAGAAGATTAATATTTTTCCATTAAAATACTTCCAAAGTTTTTTTTTTTTTTTTTTTTTCTTTTTGAAACAGGAACGTGTTTGAAAGTCTTGGCAGTGGTTTCAGGATAGGAAAATCAATTGCTGCCTATCTTAGAAGGCTCGGTAGTCTTAGTGATCTGGGCGGAATTAGGGATTCAGAGATCGAGACCATATCCTTCATCTGTAAAATATTCACAAGCCTGGAAGTACTAGCTCAGAATGAACTGCAAACGCTTAGAAACTGTCCTTCGTTATTCCATTCAGATGTGATCAGATGTCTGATATTTCAGAAACTTCTGATTATATTTGTACTGTTTTACTTTGTTTCTTTGCAACTGATAAATTTGTCTGGTTTACTTTACCTCCATGTTCTGCAGTGTCATTTTTTTCAGAAATCAAGTTGCATCCTTAGAGACTCTCATGTTCCTTAGGAGTTGGAATATATCTGTCTATGTACATATATATGTGTGTAATTTTCCAATAAATGAAGTTAAACTAAGGGTTTGTATTCTAGGACTATTCCTGGAAAATACTCTTTTAGCTTCATTGCACTGATGTCAAGAAAATATTCTGAAAAATTAGTGGCCCTGACAATTAATATATCTAGAATTTTCCTGAACTTTTTAATATCCTTACTTGTTAACTTCAACAGAATATAATAATTAAATTCTACTTATTACTGCTGCTAATACCTTCATCAAATGTCAGAATTCACTGTAATTAGCTGTAGCTTCCTCACCAACGGTTATCAATTCTTGTTCTGCGCACACCCTCTGAGGACCAAAGCTGTCACTTCCACCTAGTGTCCTCAGAGCATGTTACTGGAGATTATTCTGAGGACAAAAAAAAACCGGTTTTATGATAAAATTGAATTCCTTCTCCATTTTCTCAGCTAGCAGCAACTCTCATGTAGCTCACAGTACCTCTGACAGTGTTTGTTGACTTTCCAATGTATTAATGAAATTAGAGGACAGCTGTCTAGCTTCTCACTTTGGAAAGTTTACATAATGTTGGCTTCCTTCTTTCTCTCCTGGAATATATCTTTGCATCCTCTAAATCCTGCTTCTTCAGGATCATGTAATCAACACAGAAACAAGGCCTGAACAGCATCCGACAGATTTGTTTTCCTACCTTATCATTTCTCTCCTTCCAAATTATCATTCTTAGCACAGATCAATATGGGTATAAAAGTCATATTAATTAACAACTCTTCATGTACTATTAATGTACAAAAAATAGAAACCAACTAGAAGTTATTGATTCTGATTATATTAGAACCTGGAACATGTCTGTTTCAGCCTCTCATGGTCCTTTCTTCACAACATTTGAGGAAAAGCAGTCAGGTCAGTCTCTCTCTCAAGAAAAGGACTAATTTATTTTCAACACTTGATGGTCTTGGGAGATAGCCCATATAAGCCCCATCAGGGAGTCGTGTGATGTTGTTCTCATGAGATGTCAGTGGGTTCCAGGTGGCCAGGTCCTACAGAGAGTTTTCCTTTCTGGCTGTTAGGGCCCCTCTGGCTCTGACCTCAGCCTTCCACTTCCGCAGCATGAGCATTTTTATTTTCCATTTTTTCTTAACAAAATGCCAGGAACTGACAGCCTGGTACTTTTCTCAGCTGAGGTAGAGTTAACCGCAGAGCAGCACACATCTCTCACTGGGGATGAGGATGCATGAGCTGGAGCTGTGCTTGGACTTGTGCCGAAGGCTGCTTCCAGTCAGCCGACCAGTGAATGGGAATCTGACTGTTTGGGCTGGGAAGCAGCTGGATATGATCATGCTGAAGTCTCTGGAAGATCCAGCTTCCTATGCAGTACCTTTTTTCCTCTACAAAAGGTTCAGTGTTAACAGATATTTGCATAGGTATGAAAGACATTCATTGATGTCTCCTTGCTTCCCTGTGCAACTTTGCATTCTCTGCACCCATGAGGCTCAAGTCAGACCTTTGAAATTCAGAGCACTCAGACTCTATGACTAGCCCTTATGTAGGACTTTATTTTAACACAATTTTCCAGCAAGTACTTATGCTGAGAATAAGGAGGACTGGTTATATATCCAGACCCTGCAGAGCATTTAAGATAAAATGCATTAATTTCACTGCAGAGTAATTAAGATAAAATGCATCCCAATATCAGGCATTATTTTTTCAGGTACACAATGTCTGTCAAAAACTATTTGTATATAAATGAACCAATTTCTGTTCATTATGTATAGGGAATTGTACTGACTTTCCCCCCTAACAGTTTTATCAAAATCAAAATTAGCCTGCAGAAGAAAGAGCTCTGGGGAGACCTTAGATCATCCTTCCAATACCTGAAGGGGCCTACAGGAAAGCTTGACAGGAGTTGCTTATCGAAGAATGAAGTGGTAGGACAAGAAGTAATGGCTTTAAACTGAAAGAGGGGAGATTTAGATTAGACATTAGAAAGAAATTCTGCCCTGTGAGGGTGGTGAGGCCCTGGCACAGGTTTCCCAGAGAAGCTGTGGCTGCCCCTTCCCCGGCAGGGGAAGTTGGATGGGACTTTGGGCAACCTGGTCTACTGGAGGGTGTCCCTGCCCACAGCAGGAAGTGTGGAACTAGATGATCTTTCTGAAGTTCTTTCCACCCCAAATCATTCCTTGATTCTATATCACACTGCAGAATACTGATATTAGCCCACTTTTTTTTTTTTTTTAAATTTGTAAAGGTGGAGGGTTTTTTCAGTTCCATTTCCTTGCATTTTGTCTAAGCATATTAAGGTTAGGAATTCATTAATTCACAGTTTTACAGTCAGAAGAGATGACTAGATCTGTTAGGTTACCTTGACTGTGCTGATGAGTGAGAAGCTCAACATGAGACGACAATGTGTGCTTGCAGACCAGAAGGCCAACCATATCCTGGGCTGCATCAAAAGAAGTGTAGACAGCAGGTCGGGGGAGGCGATTCTCCTCCTCTACTCCACTCTTGTGAGACCCCATCTGGAGTATCGTGTCCAGTCCTGGAGTCCACAACACAGGAAGGACATGGAACTGTTGGAACGGGTCCAGAGGAGGGCCATGAAGATGTTCAGAGGGCTGGAATATCTCTCCTATGAAGACAGGCTGAGAAAGTTCGAGTATTCAGCCTGGAGAAAAACCTGGAGATCCTATAGCAGCCTTCTATTACTGAAGGGGCCTACAGGAAAGCTGGGGAGAGACATTTTAGAAGAGCATGTAGTGATAGGAAGAGGGAGAGTGGTTTAAAATTGGAAGGGGGTAGATTTATATTGGATATTATGAGGAAGTTCTTCACTATGGGGGTGGTGAGTCACTGGAACAGGCTGCCCAGAGAAGCTGTGGCTGCCCCCTCCCTCGAGGTGTTCAAGGCCAGGTTGGATAGGGCCTTGAGCATCCTGGTGTAGTGAGAGGTGTCTGCCCATAGCAGGGGGGCTGGAACTTGATGATCTTTAAGGTCCCTTCCAGCTCAAACCATTCTGTGATTCTATGATTCTATGTATGGCGGGTAAGTTGCAGAGTTAGACTCATCTAGCCCGTCAGTGGCTCAGCCTGGCGATACATTGCTGTTTGAAGATACTCAGTGTTGATGGGCTCTGCTGGTGAGGCCGGGCTGTTTGACTGACTCAGTGGTTGGTTGTGAGGATACAGCAGAGGACAGTGTAGTTTCAAATCATTATTAATATTTAGCATTCAAAGTCATGTGGAACTGAATTTCATACTGTTGCTTAATAATATCTCATACTTTCTGCAATGATAGACTAATGCCAAGGTAGTTCTTATTCTACAGTGTTGAGAGGTCATTCCTTTTTCCCTCTCTTTCTGCCTTTCTGTTCTCTCTTTTCTATAAAACTAATTTTCTCAGATGGAAAAATATAAAAAAAAGATTTTTAAATATGTATGAATATCTTAATGAATAAAATGCACACAGTAGGATTCACAATTTAATTTATTTTTTAGAACTCTGTTTTACTTTTATGACATGCAGCATAGGAAATTTTAATTTAAGGAATTTCACAATGTCATTTTATTCCTTCAGTTTATTTAATGTTATTTTTTTCAACCAGAAACATAATCACAGTACCATACCATTTGCATTGATTAAAAAAAACCAAAACACCAAACTTACATGGTTTTCTAACAATTGATACATACAGATATTAAAAGGGTGACCAACATAAAAAAAAAAGTTATTATTTTTAGTATTTTGCTTTGAATGTTCAGATTCACTGCAGACACAACTAGGCCTGACCTCACTTAAGGTCACTTGAACTACTTCCATTTAGATCAGCTGAAAACATGGACTGTCTGACTGGGTGTAGCTTCATGCAAGGTTTCAACCTGCTTTTTTCCCATTGTTGCTGCTTTCTGGATGATGATTTCTGCAGGGAACACTCTTCCCTTTTCTTGCTTTTCTGTCTGCTTTAGATTGACACCTCAATGCTTCTATACCTTCTGCTCATTCCAAAGATGACAGGGGCATCTGTTTCCAGGGGCACATTCCCATTCAAATGGGGATACATTCAAATATCTTTGAATTCTCTATCTTTAGTGTTGTAGCCTGGTGCTATCCTGCTCAGGGTGTCACCACCAGTCCTCACTGATTTGTTACATATCTGAATTCCCAGTACATTAACCAAAATTTTACAAAGAAGTATTAGTTTAAAAATATAACACTCCTCGGTTTATCAAGTCTATTTCTTAGGACATCCTATGAGATCCTTGAAGGATGCTAGACATGCTGGGAGTTAATTACTGGGAAATAATAGTGCTCATAATCATGTAGGATGTAGCAAGCATCTCATTTTAATAACAGAGAAATGTTAAAATGTGTGATGCCCCTTGAAATGTTAATAATTTCTTTTCTTCTTTCTTATTAAGTTAATTCAGTCCCGGACTGACATACAGCTATATAGCTCCATATATACAGTATAAATTTGGTGGTAGGTAGCCAGTGCTTCTTCACAGAACCTTGCTGTTTTTTAATAAACCTATATGCCCACATTATTATTATTTCCATGTACTACAAGCTGCTCTACAGCCTATGACATGGTACTCAGCTGTAATTAGCACCAAAATATGGAGTTTGTATGCAGGACACGGACAATTCTTTTGCCCCAGATGCTGTACTCAAACTGCAGCTGTCCATTGAAGAAGTAGAGATAACCTAAGAAAAAGGAAAGTTAAAATTAATTAACTCTGAGAAAACTGCATTGTCATGTTAGAATTATATATTAAATAAAAATTATCCTGTTTGGTTTAATTTTTAATAGCCTTTTAAAATACAGTATTTTAACATTTAGGATGCTAAGTAAATTTTCAAAGGTCCCTCATTCCATTTGCCAGATCTGCATTGCAGTTTTAAAATAGCTGGTATTTTGTCAGAGTATCAAACTGCATTTTCATTACCACACAGCACTTGCTCAGGGTTTGTCTTTTGATGTTTAAGACTTTGACTTGTAAACCCTCCTTGAAGAACTGTGTAGGAATGGGCTCCATTTGAAGGAATGGACACGTTATAATACTTCCATATTAAGCATATCACTGGAGGTTCCCTAAGCAAGGAGGTAGGTGGTTTTTGGCTCTTCAAATAAAAACTTTGTCTGTATGGAGTTTATAAGAGCAGCCTGGCCAGAGGGCAATCTAGATTAGAAACCTGATTGATTCATAAGAGAAGTGTCGTGAAAACATGAAAATTACAAATGACAGAATTTCCCTGGGACATCAATCTCCAGCTTCAATGACCACTAATTGCAATAAAGTTTCATTATCAGATTACTTACCATTTCTTTGATAGACTGCATCCACTCTATCACCAATTCCTGCAAATTCTTCCTCTATCAGCCTGGGGTAGCCGGCTTCCATTACCTCTGTCTCTTCATCATAACTATTAAACAGAAAAGAAAATAAAGATTCAGAGGATTTAAACAGCTTGGGAGTTTGGTCTGTGCCCTTTATATGCTTTGGGTGCCTATATCAGAAGTAGCCAGCAGCCTTTAGGTACCTTATGTCTAGTGCAATGAAACTTGGGGCAATAACCACTCCTCCACTGGGAGTATAAGTTCAATAACCACAAAACTAACAAAACTAAATTTTCAGAACTGATCTATAACTTTTGTATTATATGGCGATGATCGTACCTGTATGTATTGGCACTCTAGACCTACCCAGAGGCTGCCTGGCACAGAGACACTATGAAGGAATGGTAGTGTTTTAATTATGCATCAGACCTGGCTGTAAGTTTCACTGATGAATAGCAAAAACCAGGCATCCTATGGTGGGAGAGATTTCTTACCCTCACAGCACTGACACCATTTCATGTCACACAAGCAAACGGAAACAAGATGGGAATTTTGTCTAGAAGACATGAACATTTTCCAAAATTTCCTGGATTAGGGCACTTTATTCTCCTTTCCTTTCTTTCACTCCTTCAGCCTTTAAAGGCTGTGACCATATGTTTATAAAAGACCTTTATAAAAGACCATAATACACCTTTATGTTATCTCCTGTACACCTATAGCACCAATGAAAGTCACAGAGTGAAAAAGTGTGAGCCACAGTCAAGTGTCTGGTTGGAAATAACCTGCTGATCTGTTTATACTTCTGAACAGGTTACATCTAGGGGCACAGCAATCTGTCTCCATCTTACCTCCAGTACTTATTTCCAGTGAAAAAGAGTGTCTTTCCAGTGTCTTTAATATGGACAGCCGCATCTATTCTTTTCATTTCTTTTGGGAACCCCATTTCGTATATCTTTTTAGGAAAGTCTTCAACTATGTCATAGCCATTCAAAGCCCAGACTTTCTTTCCTGAAAATAAGAATATGTATAAAAATAAGTATGCATAAGTCTTTTGTAAAGGCTCAGCTTTAAGATCTGAATAAAATGAGGATGCCATGGTCTCTATTTCCATACAACTAACAGATTCTTAGCTCACATATGTAATGGGTATCAAACTAGTTATGCTAACTATGATCCTAGACGTCCGAGTATGCTTTTTGAAAAAGAAAGGTAGGATGGTTTTTTCTATTGATTAACTTTACATGATTTACTGAGCTTAACTAAATATTTATATTTTTCTGCCAACAACAAAATTGGAAACTCACCCTTAAACATGAATACAAGATCTTTGACGGGGTTTTCATAAGCTGCATCTATTTTATTTGGAAGCTCTGGCCAAAAGGATTTAAGTAACACCAATTCTGCCTCAACCATCTGAGGGTGCAGTCTCCAGAAAAACCTAGTGTAGAAAAAGAAAATATATTTTTGTATTGGGTTTGCTGAGATGGAGTTAGTTTTCCCAGAGCAACCCCCACAGTGCTGTGCTGTTAATAACACACTGGTGTTTTGGCTACTGCTGAGCAGTGCTGGCACACATCAAGGACATCTCTCCAACCTTTCTCTCCAACAGTAGGCTAGGGGTGGGCAAGATCTTGGGAAGGGACACAGCCAGGACAGCTGACTCTAACTGGATATCTCCAAAGGGATATTCCATATCAGCAATAAAAGCTAAGTGAAAGATGGAGGAAAGGGGAGATTTGCTATTATGACATTTGTTTTCCAGAGCAACTGGGACATGTACTGAAGATCTGGTTCCTGGGAAATGACCAGACTTTGCCTGCTGATGGATAATATAGAATAAATTTTTGTTTTCCTTTGCTTCCAAACACAACCTTTGTTTTTGCTCTATTAAACTTCCTTTATCTTGACTTATAGATTTTCTTCCCATCTTCCTCTGTCCTGCTGAGGAGAGCAAGTGATAGAGCAGCTTGGTGGCCACCTTGCATCCAGCCAAAGTCAACGCATCACAATTTTATGTCTCTTGTCACTATGGAATAGGAGGTTCTCTGTGCTATACTACAAACTAGTTTATGAAGAATTACTTTTTTCATAACATAGAATTTTCAATACACAGAGCCCCTTGTAGACCTTTCCTCATAGTCACCTAGCTACAGACCATTTCTGTCACTCACACAGGGATCACGTCAAACACTAACAAACTAGAATCTTGTTTTTCATTTAAATACGAGAAACACTGCTGTCCCATGTAAAGCTTCTAAATGTAGTATAACTTCATTCAAATAAATATTAGTAGATTTGTGCATATTGAAGAAAGCCCCGTGAAATCAAAAATGTGTACAGTGTTTGTCTTCAGCCAAGTCTGTAATTGCATTATAAATCCTGACTAAAAAGATGTACAATGTAGTTTCTCAGAGGCATCCATCTTGATACACAATTTTTAAAATTTATGCTTTCTCAACTCTTTAGTAAAAAAATTAAATGGTGTTTTTCCTTGCTCTAATTTTATCCAGTACCCTCATCATCTGTGATATGGCAGTGTCATTACCTGTCCTTGAAGACCAGCATTTCTCCACGAAGTTCTGTTATTGCATCAAGTGATAATTCTGCATCACATTTCTCTGGTGTTTTGGGATGTTTTGGGTTGGGATCTTTGTCTCCAGCACCTGGAATCATATTGTGTAATATATGTTTGACAACATACATTTCCTTTCTGTGGATCATGATATCAAATAGGACATGAAAGAGTTCTCAAACAGCATGACAGGCAAACCATTTGTACTGGGAAAAGTCTGTTTTCCCATTCCTCATTTAGCAAATATATTCATGGACTTTAATGTTCATCTGTGCTGCAAAGATGCTAAATGGACTTGCTTTATTTATCCCAAGTGTTGAAGTTCCCATAGAATTTTTAGTCATTCCCTGATGAAACATGGATATTTCTGCATCTCCCTTCAAGACTCTGCTTTACCTTCTCTTTTCAGGCAGGTCAAAGTATAAAGGTTCTGCCCCCTCACCACTAAAGGAGACATCACAGTGACCAACTGTCCTCTCTCTGCACTGTTAGTTTTTTCCCCTTGAACTATTAAATTCAATCTTATGTTCTTGAAATCTGGTTGTCAAGTATCCATTGAATCAATATTAATCAGACACTATTGTTACTAATGAACATCTGTAACTCTTTAGTAACTGTCTAGTGCATCTGTCACAGATTATGACAGCATGGGGAATATATATTAAACTTACCATAGAGCTCTTGGATCCCTTGTACATCATCATCAGGAAGCATAAACCCAGTTTTTCCAGTGTATGTGTAAATTGGAAACATCAGAGCTCCAGGGTCTCTGGAGTGTTCAAGTCCCAGTGAATGACCAAATTCATGGGCAGCAACAAGAAACAAGTTATACCCTATAACAAACCACAGTGAAAGTAATTCTGTAGTTCCTTGCATCACCAAAATGGACTTGGTCTCATCAACTAACTCTTACATTGTATTTTAACATATGCTACAAGGAAGGAGACAGTTGGATTAATGGGAAATGATGTAAAATTGCTTGTCTTTTTCAAACTACCATGGGTTTTATTTTAATAAGGGCCTAATTAATTGTCTCATAGACTAATTCTGATTTGACAGTGTTGCTCTGTAGGCAGATTCAGATTTCTTGAAATTTCTTAGCTACACTGAAAAGCATTAGAACAAAGTCTTAGTCCTACTGAAGTCAGGAAGTTGAGTCAGGAATTCATCTCAGAGGGAGCCTATATTGTTTCCAGTACTGCCACAATTAACTTTAATGTCAGGAATGTGAAATAGCACAGTGCTAAAAAAAAAAGTGTTTTTTTTTCTATGAAAAGCTCTGTCTTGAATAGACAAGGTGAAGAGTTTTAAAATTAGATGTAATAGCCAATTTGCAGTAAAGTATATAAGTTTTCTACAGGATTCAGTAAGGTAATTTCTAGCAGATTGTGATCAGAACTACTTGCCTTTGACCACAGTGCTATTTTACAGTGGTATTTATACCACAAGGTATTTTGTCAAGCTGACAAAATACCTTGTTAGTGGCATTTTTTTTTAATCTCTGCATTTAGGAGTTATATCTCTTGAAATTTATGCTAGGCATATATTATACTTCCACTTATGACTGGAGAGTAAACCCAGCAAACATAATGACTAATGAACACTAAACGGGAAAACCAAACTGTTTACAGATCTTAAACCGCATGAAATTGTCCATCTACCACCCATTTCAAATACTCTCAGGAACTTCTTTTACCTCTAGAATCATCTGACCAAGTTTCATCATCATCAAAATGGGCATCTCCTCCGTAGTCTGGACCAGGGGGGAAAGCATGGGCCAGTAATCCAGAGGGTCCATCAAAAGGGTAAAAATCACCATGTTCTACAAAGTGACATTCAAAACAATGAAATAAATTATCCCATTTTGCTGGCAGCAGTATGACCATAATGTAAAAATAATTGCTTCTGTATTACCTTTAGTGCCAAAGGAGATCATGATATCAGCTAGGCCACTTCGTATTCTGGTGAAGTTAAGTGGTGTCACATCAGACCAAACTTTGAATGCTTTTTTGAAAGCTCTGTCTACTTCAGCACGTCTCAGATCTGAAGTGTAATTTATAATTCTATCAAACAGATTAATATCTTGAGTTAAATTATGTAAATGGAAGCAAATGTGTAAGATAGTTCTGACTGTACATCTCATTAAAAATTTTTGCTTGTTACTTCCCTATGTTTTTACCTAAAAACATAGGGAACTGCATATAGTATTCAAAACTAGGGAGCTGCATATAGTATTCAAAACTAGGGAGCTGCATATAATATTCAAAAATTAAAAATAACCATTTCCATTTTCATTAAAGTCAGAGACATGTGAAATGATCCAAGAGCTTTTTATAGTTGGTTTTATGTGCTCAAGAAGATTTAGAAAATGATACACATACTCTGCATTAAGTCATATCATATCACTAAATCAAAACTTTTTTTTTATGCCATATAAAATATCTTATAACCCTTGCTTCCCGGAGGAGCAAAACATAACCCAAAAAGCATTCTGTAGACTAGAATCATCCACATTAAAGTAAGATACCAGTAAATCACCAGATACTGAATTGATATCTTGGAAAGAGTACAGTGGTTTCGTATTTGGAATCTGTTAAAGAAACTCAGGTTGCAGATGGTCAAAGCATGTGTTGATGACCTTGTGGTGTTAAGCGAGAAAGAGCTACTGTGTGACTTTTCAGCCACATAGTTTCCCAAAGACAACCTCTTGAGGTCATGGTTGGGGACTTGACTGACCGAGCATTGATATCTACATCTGGACTATGAGACATAAGAGGGACAAGTATCAGTCCCTGCTCTCACAGTCACATTGCACATCTTACATGGCTTTGGAATAATCCACTCTCCAATAGATTTGTCTAGGATGAGACCAAGGTGAATAGACACAGGTTCAAAACAGAGCTAAGGAGTGACCTAAAGATTAAGTGCTGTGTGGATCTGTGGTGAGGTGCATCATCTCAGTCCCTACCACTCTTCTTTCATTTGGCACCATGGATGTGTCCAAGGAACATGAAGGACAGATGAAAAGTAACTAGCTTACACCACATCAGCTTTCTTAGATGATAAAGCGCAATGGAAACAATTTCCAATTTACTTCCGTGGGCTGTAAGGTGGGTTGGGGGGGCCCTTTCCAAAAGTAAGGCTGCAAGGATTTCGAACTGCAACATAATTTTTTTCAACTCAGGTACACCCTTCTCCCATCAGCCTCATGTACTTATATACTTACCAGACAAGGCACCATGGAAGAAGGAACAGCACTGAAAACTGAACAAGACTGAAAATGCCATGCATTTACCTGTAAGTCAAATTAGTTTTTGACCATTTGAGTTTTCTAGGGAAAAAGTTATATTCCCCCACATCTGGGACGCCACATCTTGGTTTCTGCATCAGCTCATATGTTTCTTCGTCTAATTTGCCTGTCACCTCCAAGCCAAAAAAAGCTTGCATTTCTCTAAGTTTAGATGCCACTGTGTTGGCGCTCTTCCTCATTATGCCAGCTGGATTTGGATGGAAATCATAGTGAGTCCTGAGATAGCGCTAAGAAGGGGAAAAGAAGAAATAAGCCTCATTGTAACTACACAACTTGCTCTTTATAAAACAGGCAAACAAATTATTTTATACTGTACCTCTGCAAACCGAAGGTCTTTCTCTGTGAATTCGTGGCTATCGTCAAGAGGAATAGGGATTGTCAGGCAAAATGACAAACCCAACAAGAAAAAGAAGACAGCTGAAAGTCCTGATTGCATCATGTTGGATTTGTGAAGTCTGAAGCCCTGATGTTTTAGAAAGCAGTTGTCTTTACTTTTATAGTCCCAGCCTAGTGAGTCACCACCACTCAGGACAAGTTAGAAATTCCCTGTTGCTGAAAGTAAACATGCTTATGTGGCTGCTTTTTCTCTCCTTTCCAACACTGTGGTTTAGGTATCTGTTGTCCCACCGAGGGCTCTGAAACCGTATCCTTGTGTAAACATGGTCTTTGAATATTGACATAAGTTGTGGGAAGAAATGGGAAAAAGTAAACTACAATTTTGATTATTTTGCAATAAATCAAACTGGCAATAACTTTCCAACAATTTAACTATTATCTGCTAGAAAAATGGTTTTCTACTATTTGATAGACAATAAAAGTATATAAGAAGATTCATGATTTTCTAACTCTGCAACTTTTCAGTGGTTACACTACTTCAACAGCAGTTTTTAACAATTTGAATAGATATTCACACTTCAATTGTAAATAAATGTTGCCTTGCCTGATAAGAAATAATGTTTTTGAGAATACAATAGGCTATTAAATTCCCTTGTAAAGAAATACAACTGTAAAGCACTAATATCAATTTTATTTCAAAGATCCTTAAAGCGACTTTCCACCTATCTTCAGAATAATTTACTTCTTGAAATGTATGTAGTACCAGAAATGTTAAATATCAAGAAATCATTCTGAATACTTTAAAATGTTTTGGGTTTTTTTTTAGTAGTAGTAAAGTAGGTTCTGTGAAATGACTAGTTGTTTTCATACAAGTTGTTTTCCTTAAAAAAATAAATTCACTTTATGAAGGGAACACAGCTTTAGATCAATGAGATGGTTACTACTTTGAGAGAACTAATTTACCAACTATAGGTAGGCAATGAATCTGTGTGTCTAGAATGACAGAAAAATGTGATTTTGACATATGAGGTGGAAAATAGGATAAATCTGGTATTATGACAGACACAGGCATTATTATACATCAAAGCTTAAAAATTATTTCTGTCTCCCCGGTGTCACTCCAATCTCACCTGCTGCTAAATCTTGTATTATATCATGTGTCCACAACACAGGTCCATGGACAGTTGATGTTTTGGCTGAATCCACCTTCCTCTTTCATGGAGACTGTTCCTGTATGGAAAACCTCAGAGTTTTCTGGCAGACACTGGTAAAGGCTTTCTGGAACTCACAACCCTGATGTGGATGTTGTCATGTTGAAAAAAACAGGAAAAGGACAAAAATAAGAGAAGCTGAATGTGTAAAAGCTCATTTTGTTACTCAGTATTAACCTTCTATCTTATGATGGCAAACAGCAACAGCAAATAAAGCTGGGAGGAATTTGTTATGTAGGCTATTTCTGCCTCACTGCCCATGTCAGCCAGTGCTAAATATGGTTACACCGTACACCAATTACACAGATTCACAGAATCACAGAAGTGTTAGGATTGTTGGGTGTTGGATTGTTGGAGAATGTTAGGAGTTAGAAGGGACCTTGAAAGATCATCCAGTCCAACCCCACTGCCCAAGCAGGATCACCTAGATTAAATCACACAGGAACACGTCCAGATTGGTCTTGAATGTCTCCAGAGAAGGAGACTCGACAACCTCTCTGGGCAGCCTGTTCCAGTGCTCCATCACCCTCATAGTGAAAAGTTCCTCCTTATACTCAGATGGAATTTTCTATGTTCCAGCTTGGACCCATTGTCCCTTGTCCTATCACTGGCTAACACCAAAAAGAGCCTAGATCCATCCTCCTGACACTCACCCTTGGCATATTTATAAACATTAATGAAGTCATCCCTCTGTCTCCTTTTGTCCAAGCTCAAGAGACCCAGCTCCCTCAGCCTGTCCTCATAAGGAAGGTGTTCCACTCCCTTAATCATCTTGGTGGCCCTGTGCTGGACTCTTTCAAGGAGTTGTATGTCCTTCTGGAACTGAGGGGCCCAGAACTGGACACAGTATTCCAGGTTCAGTCTCACCAGGGCAGAATAGAGGGGGAGAAGGACCTCTCTTGACCTACTAGTCACACCTCTTCTAATACACCCCAGGATGCCATTGGCCTTCTTGGCCATGATGACATAGAGATAGTCTTTGGAGATGTGGATCCTTGTCTTTGAAAAAATTAAATTGCAGTAGTGAAAACAGTAGGAATTATATTATCTTGTATGAATAGAATGATAGAGTACATAAGGGAGAATGATTTTTCACTTTCTATTATCTGTGAGGTTTTTTTACACAGATGCTCTGAATTCACAAATGAAAAGCTTTGCCTTTTGAAATTTAGTTTCAAGGAATATTTGAAAAACTGGGTGAAGTAAAATTGTAAGGCAAAGGAAAAACCTAAGCTAGGCAGCTTTTCTGAAGTCAACGTCTCTTACAAGACCAGTGTAAGAAGAGATGCATAAAGCTGTGTGTTTTGCTGTTATAAGATAATGAAACAAACAAATGAAAAGGCAGTCCGCTGTTTTCGACAAACTCTGCGAGTAGAAATGCATACAAATTAAAAAGAAAGTAACTGTAACTAGTACTACTAATCTGTAACTAGTTTGTCAGAGAGTAAATCAAAATACCAAACCAGAAGTTGATTTCTAAAATATTGTGCCATGAGCTTGTCTGAGAGTGGACTATGGCTGATTAGTGTTTTCTGCACATTCATTTGGTTCCTCTGGGAGCCCTGGTCATGTAAGTATACACAACCCAGTATGGTTCTTTTACACATATCATTACTATTTATGATACAGCAGTGGCTAGAATCCTATATTGAGGCATGGATTTTTATGTCCTCTGTACACAAACCGAAGAGGCACCAGTGACGGATTCTGCAAGCAAGGATGTTTAAAGGGCCAATGAAAATTAGCAGCATTCCTTCTTCCAAACCAGCATCACAGATGTAGCATGTGATATATATTTTTTTTTTTAAGAGGAAACAAAAAACTTGACAGAGCTGGGAAAAAAATACAGACCTCTGAAGTTGCTATTACCTTATAGACTGTCTTAAAAAACCTCAAGGAAGTGAAATTTTCATAGTTTGCAATTATAAATGACAACTTCAAAGCCTGACGGTGTTAGGCAATATAAGACTTAAAATCCATGGCTCAGGCTCAAGTGATGCCAGCGTCTTAGTTAAAAAAAAAAAAAAAAGTTAAAAACTGTGAGGAGAGATGTAGATGAAGGTAAAAGCAGCCAGCAGTGGTTCATAGACCTTGCCCTGACCTCAGTGTAAACAAGCAAGCATGGAAAAGCTACATTATAAAAGCACTGAAAGCCACAAAACTGCTGAATAGTAAGATTTCAACAAGCACTGCAAAATTTCTGCAGATCTGGCATCTTGTGGGTGTGGGTAAAGTTAGCTGGACTGATGGTAATTTTCACAGGCAGAGACTGGAACAATCATGCTGGTTTCTCCCCCAAGGAAAAATGTAGAATGAGGGATGGGAGATGTGGGGAGAATAAATGAAGTGCCTTAAAGCAGCATTTAGGTAATAATTATTTGAAAACAAGAATTGTGCCAACAATATGGTTTCAACATACATTTTGCTACTGCAAATAATTGAAAGGTGTCATGTTTTGTTTTACATTCTGAGTGGTGCCCAAAATAGCACTATATAGTAACATTGTGAATGCTCCATAACCCTGAAACTGCAGACACTTAAGACAAATAAACAGAATTAAATGGGATCATTTGTTAATGTTTCTTACCACAAGTAATGTTTCAAGTGGAACATCTCCAGGGCCTATGGCTACCCCTTCACATTTAGATCAGCTTCCTCTGGGAAGAGGGAAGGTATTCTGAGGCCTGCCATGCAGCTGGATAAATGGGTTCCCAGAGTAGGTAAAAAGACATGCTCTGTCTCTGCAGGTGGATCTCCATCTGTGGCACCTGTTACAAGAAGAGGGTGAAAGAAAATTGAGAGTGGTTTCTACAAGCAGAACAAACTGTTGGAGAGTGTCCAGAGGAGGACAATAAGGATGGTGAAGGGTCTGGAGGGGAAGTGTTATGAGGAGAGGCTGAAGTCCCTTGATTGTTCAGCCTGGAGAAGAGAAGGCTGAGGGGAGACCTCATAGTGGTCTGTGGCTTCCAGACAAGGAGGAGCAAAGGGGAAGGTGCCAATCTCCTCTCTTTGGTGACCAGTGATAGAACCCGAGGGACCGGTATGAAGCTGAGATAGGGGACGTTTAGGCTGGATATTAGGAAGAGGTTCTTGAGAGGGTGGGTGGGTACTGGAACAGGCTCCCCAGGGAAGTGATCACAGCGCTGAGCTTGGCTGAGTTCAAACTAAGAAGTGTCTGGATGATGCCTTCAGTCTCGATGCTCTGACTTGTCTGACCCTGTGTGGAGAAAGGAGTTGGACTTGATAATCCTTATGGGTCCCTTCCAACTCAGGATATTTTATGATTCTGTGATTCTATGATTCTGTGATCTTCATCTGGGATAGCAAGGAATGTTACACCAACCTGACTCCTTTATATATGAAGCAGCTGCATCCTTGTGCTGTTCACTGGCAGAAAAGATGCAATTAGGGTTCACTGTTCAGCAGGGTCCAGTGCCAGAATAAGATACTTATAAATACATTTCCAAGATGCAAAGGCTCTTGTCTGAATGAGTTCCTGCAGATGCTGTGGACCACTATGTCATAAAAGCAAAGGGAACTATGGATCAGGTGCATTTCTGTCTGCCTACAAGACAGTTTCCAGCATAGCACCTGCATGAATTTAGCAGGACATGGGAGTTGCTACCTCACTGGGAGCTGATGATCAGCATGCTTTTCTTCAGTACTCATTGGGGTCTAAGGTTAGATTTCTCCTCCTGGAATTGCTCAGGGGTTGGTACTGGACTGGAGCTAACATGTTTGCTAGAGACGTGGACAGTGGGACTGAGTGCTAATCAGGTCAAGACCTGGCTCTTTTGCTGTGCTTCTTACTGCCTTCAGGACAGTGCTCCTGTATCCATGCTGCACTATCCATTTGAGGAAGATATTTATAGCAGTCTCTGAAATTGAATTTTATTGATTCTTGAAAGAAATAGGTGGAATCTGTTAAAAATTATACTTGAAGAATGACTGGAGACATTATGTTCTGAGATTGGAGAAGTATTTTGTTATTTCATTATGCTTATACTTTGTAAATGCTGTACTCAATTGTCAAAGCCCAACACTCTCTGACTGGGGTCTTTCTGATGTTCCTCACATGAAGGATGTAATGCTATACAAAGTTTACATACCTGGAATTGTCTGACATTACATGGTATTTTGATTTAGCACAGTGATTCCAGAATCACAGAATCACTAGGTCAGAAAAGACCTTTAAGCTCATGGAGTCTGACAGTACCTTTCCTCTCCTAAACTATACCCCTGAGCACCTCATCTACCCGTCTGTTAAATACACCCAGGATGGTGACAACCACCTCCCTGGGCAGTTCCACTGCCTGACAACCCTTATGGTGTTGCAGCAATGTATTTTAAATCACAACATAAGTTCAAGTTACATTTAGCAAGATACAGCAATTGCAAGAAAACAGTGAATTGTGACACAGCTGTGATTACCGATATCTATTATATATACACTGTAACTACACTGGCTGCCATGGTGCCCCAAAAGTAGTATTTTGCACTCTTGATTAACTCGTGGGTGAACACATGCACTGCTGGCTGATCCACTCAACAGCTGTAGCTTCCAGTCCTGTTTGTGTTGACACAGGTTCAGCTTTCTTTGCAACACCATAGCCAGTCCCTCCTTATATTCTTCCTTGAGGTTCATGAGCACATCACCCTTACCCATGTCCCCAGATCCTACTTCCATTGTAAGGGTTCATTGATTATTCTTGTCAAGCACAAAAATATACAGTTATCTCTATTGCTAGTAAACTCTAGGTGAAAAATGAGTTTGTTTCTAGCCAACATAATTTTGCTCCTAAAGGGAAGGAGCTGACCAGCAGTACAAAACATGAAAAATGAAACACAAGGAATCCGTTTCAAAGGTAAGAATTTAACTTTCTGAATTTGTTTTTTAAGACATCCACAACCTTAGGATTCTGTTTGTCAAATCCTGATGTTTACATTTGAAAACAGTAACAAAAGTATCTATCATTACGAGTACAGCGTAACAAAAGTATCTATCATTATGAGTACAGCCTAATTGAACTATGTGCCTGATGACTTTTCTTTTTCCAAGTCAATACTAACTGGAATTTCCACCTGGCTGTCTACCTCAGGTTTCTTTTCAGGATCACAGCCTCTCATATATGCACACAGAAAGATTAGAGTAACCTCAAATGAATTTAGAAAATTGCACTGAAATGACATATAAAAGATAGCATCACAAACCCTAAGGACAGGTGTTTGTCCTTCACAGAAATGGATAGAAGAAAGACTTAAAGTGAAGCTTACTGTAAATTTTTTATTTTTAAGGAGGTAAACCATACATTTTAAAGACATTTAGAAAAGGAAATGTAATTTCCTAATGGCTTTTAGTTGCTAACCACATTCATACTGTTTACACAGCTGGGCTTTTTAAAAAGCAGTTTCTGAATTTTACTGCAAAATCTCTTGAGAATAAGGGATGGGGGGGGAGGGGGAAGCTAGATGTCTGATATATACAGTCTTATAGGAAGTACTAAAAGTAAGTGGTAAGTTTCAAATTAAGGTTTGAATTACTGGTAAGGATGGTTTAAGAAAATATGTAAGAAGAAACCTTTTCCCTGGGAGGACAGTTGGGCTCAGGGTGCCCAGAGAGGTTGTGAAGTCTCCATCCTTGGATGTTTTTCAATGCTGTCTGGGTCTTACCTCAGAGCTGACCCTTCTGTGAACAGGAGGTTGGACAGGAGATGTCCTGAGGTCTCTTCCAGACTGAGTTATTTTATGAATTTATAGCTTAATATAAGTAGACAATTATCAAAATTAGATATTATGAAAATATTTTAGTGGGTATGCTTAAGTATTATACTTAAGACATGCTCAAGTTGCATACAATACAGATTTTTGAGTATGTATTAGTCTTGGTAAAACAACACAAAACTAAACAGCAGGGTTCCAAATGTTGTCTGTCACTCGAAATCTAGCTTTAGTGGTTTCTCAAGTTCAAATGTGTTGATTAGTGTCTCCATGATGTCACCAGATACTCAGTTACTGTGAAATACTGGTCAAAAACTGATACAGAAAAATTAACCAGCCAATATAGACTGAAAATTAAAATTGAAATAATTCAGACTTAAATTCTCTAGATATGTAATTTCAATATTTTGAACATCTTGTTAGCCTAATGCCATAATGAATAATACCAACAGATCATTTTCAGTGGTTAGTACAGGTTTCCTCATTTCTCTTTCGCCATTTTCCGAATTTCTACCCTTTTATACAGCCTCTGATGTACAGATGACTCTGTATTCACTTTCAGAAGAGAGCAGCTTCCATTCCTTTTTTCACAAGATCTAGCTCACAATGACCAGCATTCAACTGCAAATACATTAGATGAGGAATAGATGATGAAATTTTCTCCCATGGCGTTCCCGGTACAATGTATTCAGTGAGCATTTGGAACATGGTAGCTGTAGGATGAATTGAGAATGAAAGGAGGGAATTTCTGCAGCATGTATACAAGTACTTAGAAATTAATTTCTCATCACAATATCATTGTTCTTGCATCTGCTGAAATGTTCCTATCATGTTTTCTAGCTTTAGCATTCAACATTTTCTTTTCTGCACCAGCAAATAGCAAGAACTGGCATCTTGCACTTCCTCCTTTTCAGCAGGCAGTGAGCTCTGATTCAATGCAGTGGTACAGAATATCTTCTAGTAATCCAAACTGGTTAGTGGGGTTAAAGGTTTATAGAAAAGTAAAATGAGAAATATTATCAGTTAACACAGGAAGATTTGCCAAAACTGTGACCCTTGCTAGAAATTCTTGTTCATATTCTTGATGAAAAACTGAACTTCAATAGCTGAGAGTTTGGAAGGACCTCTGGAAGAACAAATGCCCTGCTCAAGCAGGATGACCTAGAGCCAGCTGTCCAGATAAAAAATTATAAGGGAAGAAGCACCTCACCTAGGAAGAAAGTTTGAAAGAGTTGGGGTTGTCCAGTCTTGAGTAGAGAAGGCTTATTGCAAACTTTCAGTACTTAAAAGGGGGGTATAAGAAAGATGGGAACAAACTTTTTAGAAGTTATATAGGACAAGGTGTAACGATTTAAAAATAGAGAGTAGTGAAACACTGGGACTGGTTGTCCCAGAGACATGGTATTTGCCCCATCCCTGAAAACATTCAAGGTCAGGCTGGACAGGGTTCTGAGCAACCTGATCTAGTTTAAGATGTCACTACTTATTGAAGGGGGTTTCAACTAGATAGCCTTTAAAGATTGCTTCCAACCCAAACTGATGATTTTTTATTCTATTACTCTATAACCATGTCCAGACATCTTTTAAATATCTCCAAAGAAGGAGACTCTGCAACCTCCCTGGGCAACCTGTGCAAGTGTTTGGTCATTGTCACAGTAAAAAGGTCTTTCCTGATATTCAGAGAGAACTTCTTGTATTTTTGTTGTGCACACTTGCTTCAGGTGCTCATATATATTGGTAAGATCCTCCCTGAGCCTTCTCTTCTCCAGGCTGAACAGCCCCAGCTTTCTCAGTCTTAACTCATAGGAGAGATGCTCCGGTATCCATCATTTCTGTGGCTCTCTCCAGTATATCCATCTCTCCCTTGTACTGGGAGCTCAGAACTGAAGACAGTACAGCAGGTGAGGCCTCACCAGTGTTGAATAATGCTTCCTATGGAGGTTCCTATTTCTCAGTGTTTAAATGCATTTTAGTGATTTATTTTCTACATCCCCTCTCTGAATGTCTCTCTGTCCCAATGTTCGTTTTTTTTTGAACTGCTGCCAAATATCCAAATAAAAATAGTTCTTTATTATTGTTAATATGTGCTTAAAAACAACATGTTAATCCAGAGTTAGTGTGCAGCTAGATGCATATTGAAATCTGCCCTTTCCCAAGGGACAGGCTAACCATTAGTAGTTATGAGATGTTATGGTAGACTTGGTGGCGGTAGGTTAATGGTTGGACTGGATGATCTTAGGGGTCATTTCCAGCCTTAATAATTCTATGATTCTATTATGGCCTCCTCATAGGTGCAATAAAATAGGAAAAACCTTCTCTTACTAAAGAGAAGGTAAAAAAATGAGATTGGTACTTTCAACCCTGCTCTAAACTTCTTTGGTTATTACTCAATACCTAAATAAGAAATGATACAGGAATTTATGTCTGTAAAACCCATAAGGAAAATAGGGCTGAGAATTCACTGCCTTAGCTATTTTTGATACATTTAAAAGATCACAACAAAAAATTGCTTCCTAGAGATAACAGATGTTCAGTCATTTTCTATGTCATAGCATCATTGATTCCCATATAGACTTTGGCAATCTCAGGACTGCATTCAGTGGTTTATTTGTTTTATTTTATTGTCTTAATGAATATTACCCGAAGGAAGGCATAACTGTTACCTAAGGATTATGCTAAATCAATTGCAATTTTTGTCTAAAATCCAGTACAGACGTGTACATTTTGCCCATCTCTACAGTTAATTATGTTCAGATGTTTCATAAACACTGGTCATATTAAACAACTGCTTCAAATCACTCCAGCTGTGACAACTATGTATACATCTTGAAATTACCAGGTGGTTACCATTCCATGACATACCAGTGATTAACCTCTCTATAATGGACCAGCTTTGTTTAATGACTCTAAATTTCCTACTCTTTCCCAGCAAGTGAGGGTGCACTAATGGGAGACTAGAGGCTACTGGGAGTCATAAGTAGATATTTTCTCCAGGTTGGAAAGCACAGTCCCATTTACTGGAAGATCTAGAGAAAGAAAGAAACGTTATCTGTGTAAAAGGTTACACATAAAATGAAAGCATTCTTGTGTCTCATAAATGAGAATTACCATCTGATGGTTCATACCTGCAGATTCACAACCATTAAACATCTCACTGAAATGATATAAGGCCTAAGTCAGAACACATACTACCCCTGACTCTTTTAAAATGGTTAGAGCATCTTCTCTTTGCCAGCTTTTGTGCTGAAAGTGAGGATGAAATCAGTGCATCCATGAAACAGCCAGACCAAGGTCTAGGGGAAGATTTCAAGTCAAATACTTCTAAAGTTGCTGTGTCCTTCTTTTTGTTTAGTTCACTTTTCACTCAACAGATGTTGTGTAATCTATTATATAAAGAGATTAGAAAATATCTACCCATAGTTATATCAGAATCTTTCAAATTAAAGAGAAATCTGGCATGATATGTTGTTTGATTCCCTTAGCATATGAAAGGGAAATTCTGGACTGAAAGCAAACCACAACAAATGTTCACTGGAAGTTTCACAAAGCTTATACTTTAAGTTTTGTTATTGCTTTATTTCTTTTCAATGTAAAAATAATTTAAGAAACCTGTTCTAAACTGACATGAAAACTCTGAATATAAAAAACCTAAAACCATTATTTACATTTCAAACTTAGATAATTGGTTAGAAATAAGGTTTGTGTATTTTTGTTTTTTTCAGTCCTTGATGAGGAAAGAGAAACATCAAAGCGCTGTCTTTTAGTTTTGTCTAAAAGCTTAGCAAAATATTATGAAAAAGCAAGATTTTCTCTGAAGGTTGCTTTTCTATACAGAATTATTTGAAGCTATTCATATAACTCTGGAGTTAACATTTTTTACCACTTCTGTTTAGGAAACATCACATGTACAAAACTCTGACTTACCTCTGGACAAAAAGAATGTGTTGTTTCTATGCAGTATGAATCCAGTTGACTTCCAGAAACCAGAAGTTTTCAGACTGAACAAGATTTTATAACATAACAGATCTACTTTTTGCCATTAGGGTATTCAACTATGGAACAAAATTTCACACCCACACACTTAGCAAAGTAGGAACTTGATGTTTCCTGACATCCCAGGTGAATGCCTTTGTTGCTGTGCTAAAGGGCTGAAGCATTTCCCCCTGCCTTTGCATGAGAAGGGATAAATCCAGTATTTAATCTCGTCTCATGGAATACCTGATTCCCAGAGAACAAAACTCTGTACTATTAAGAACAATTTTTTTCATTCAGTTTTGCGGAATCACTTCAGCTTCTCCATTTAACATACATATGACTGAATGATTCACCCATGTCCGTATTCTGCCTTTTAGCAGCAGTACTAAGAGACGATATCTAGGGAGAACACGAGCATGGTAAGTTTTTGCCTGATGCCAGGTGCTTTCGTGATCTTCTAGTCTTTTACTGCCTTCAGCTAAGTGCTGTGTCAGACAGTTGGGTCACAACAACTCCAGGCAATACTACATGCTTGATGAATAGTGGATGGAAAGATGACCGGCACAGAAGAACCTGGGGGTGTTGGTTGACAGCTGGAGGAACATGAGCTAGCGGTGTGTCCAGGTGGCCAAGGTGACCAACAGCATCCTGGCTTGTATCAGATATAGTGTGGCCAGCAGGACTTGGGAAGTGATCATCCCCCTGTACTTGTCTGGTGAGGCTACAACTCAAGTACTGTGTTCAGTGTTGGACCCCTCACTACAAGAAGGACATTAAGCTGCTGGAGCGTGTTCAGAAAAGACTAATAAAGCTGGTGATGGGTCTAGAGAACAAGTCTTATGAGGAGCAGATGAGGGAATTGGGGTTGTTTAGCCTGGAGAAAAACAAGGGGAGACAACCCAGGTGGGTGTCAGTCTCTTATCCTAAGTAACAAGTGATATGACAAGACAAATTTTCTCAAGGCCAGAGGAAGTTCAGATTGAACATTATGAAAAATTTCTCCACCTAAAGGGTTGTCAACCATTGGAACAATTTGCCCAGGGAAGTGGTGGAGTCACCATCCCTAGAGGCATTTTAAAGACCTGTAGATGTGGTGCTTGGGCACATGGTTTAGGGTGGACCTCAAAGTGCTACGTTAACAAATTAATATTAATTAATTAATTGTTAATATTAAAGCTCTTTTCCAACATAAACAATTCTATGATTCTATGCTTCTGCAACAGCAAGTTGCAGATATGCACTTAGCACTCTGTAGGAAATATTTTCAGGGTGGATTGATGACAGTAGGGCAGTGGATGTGGTCTACCTTGACCTCAGTAAGGCATTTGACACTGTCTCCCACAGCACCCTAGTAGATAAACTGAGGAAGTGTGGCCTAGAAGGTAGTGAGGTGGATTGAGAGCTGGTTAAAGGGAATAAGCCAGAGAGTTGTGATCAATGGGACAGAGTCTGGCTGGAGGCCTGTAACTAGTGGTCAGTACCTAATGAGGAGAGGCTCAGGGAGCTGGGTCTCTTTAGCTTGGACAAAAGGAGACTGAGGGGTGACCTCATTAATGTTTATAAATATGTTAAGGGTGAGTGTCAGGAGGATGGAGACAGGCTCTTCTCAGTGGTGGCCAGCAATAGGACAAGGGGAAATGGGTCCAAACTGGAACATAGGAAGTTCATGAATGTAAGGAAAAACCTTTTCACTGTGAGGGTGACAGATCACTGGAACAGGCTGCCCAGAGAGGTTGTGGAGTCTCCTTCTCTGGAGACACTCAAGACCAATCTGGACGTGTTCCTGTGTGATTTAATCTAGGTGATCCTGCTCATGCAGGGGGGTTGGATTAGATGATCTTTCAAGGTCCCTTCCAACTCCTAATGTTCTGTGATTCTGTGATTTTCATTTTTTATCTTAACAGATTCCTGCAAGTCTAACTCAACAACCTCTACTTCTAATACTGTAGGATCTGGTATGTAACAACTTTACATTCAGTTTAAGATTCACTTTAATGATTTTGCAAATCTTAGTTCTTGATCTTCTCTTTTCCAAACTCCTTACTTAGTAGTTGGTCCATTCACTTAAAAAAATAAATTGTCTCCCTGGGTACTTATCCTTTCTGAGATTTGGAGAACAAAATGGCACAAAGTACTCAGGAACTGGACAAAGGGTGGTTTTATACAGGGGGCAAAAAATATGCTCTCCATCATTCGTGTTCTCAGCACTTATCCTGATTATACACAGCAACTACTTTGTTCTTTTGGTTGCCACAGCATACTGAGCTATGGATTTCTGCATAAAGATTTATTTCTGTATAGTTCACTCTTAGTCTTACACAATAGACTGTTTACCTTCCAAATCCAAAAGACAGAAAGAATTTGAACAAACTTAACAGAAGTTTGCATGCCTGCAGATTTTTGTTGCTACTGCTTAGTGACAGCAAAAATCCAACTCTAGAAGTTCACACTGTCCTGTAACATTATCAAAACATAAGGATTGCTTTATCTTATTGTGCAAGTTTAGCTGCATTGCTTCATTATCATTTACAGGAAAAGAATAAATCACAGGAAGAAAATATCAATTTCCCATTCAAAGCTGACATGACAAAAAACCCTATGTGGTTAAACTGTAAGTTAAATTATAGGATATACAATGTGCTGTGTGCCAGATAAATGTGTGGGTTTTTTTTCTAAAGTTGTGTGAATAACTCATATTTTTGTTCAGTCAGAGAAAGTGAAAAAGAAAAAAATTAAAATAAAAAATAAAAATAAATTACTTGATCTGAAGATTTTTGTATTTGTATTTCTTGTCAGAAGGAAACTTGACACATTTCATGTATCTTGACTGAGAGCAAAATCAGTTTAAGACTCATGGGAAGTATTATTAAGTAAAGCCATAAGACCCAGGGAAATGATCACTCCCTCTGCTCAGCACTTGTGAGACTATATCTGGAGTGGTGTGTTCATGTTTGGACTCCCTATTAGACAGAAGAGGCTACCAAGATAGTCAGGATAGTAGGAGAAAAAGCTGAGATAGCTGGGTTTGTTCATCCTGGAGAAGAGAAGGCAAAGGGTAAACCTTAGTGCTATCCACAAGTATCTGACAAGAAAATATGAGAAGATGGAGACAGACTCTTCTAGGATGTGCACAGAGAAAGGACAAGAGGCAATGGACACAAACCAGAGCATCAGAAATTCTGCTTAGATATTAGGAAAATTTCCTTTATCCTTTGAACAGGATGCCCAGAGAGGTTTTGGATCTTCAACCTATTTTGAGCAAGGGTTGCCCATATGGCCTCTGAAGAATCCTTCCAACCTAAATTAACCCACGTTTCTGTAATTCTTGGAATGATGGCTGTTATTGGTTCAGTAGGTCATTGGAAGGGCTATCAGAAGGAATCTGACTGTTAAGTTTGAATCACGTTCCTTCTGCCCAGTCAGATTTGTGAATATTTTCAAGCACACTGAAATTGTATTCTTTGGTGAACAAAATATTTGTCTAAAATATTTGGCTTTTTTAAACTCTGAGAGTTGTGTTTTGGGTTTGTTTTTTTTTAATTATTTCATAGTAGTGACTTAATGATAAAATTCTAAAAAGAAGTCTTCTAGCTTCAAAGTTACATTAATAGTCATATATTTATTAACTAATTATGAAGTTTCTTGCAAGGTAAACAGTAAAATTGAGAAAGATTGGTTCAAAATTAAAATGTTATCTGTCAATTTCAGTGCCTTCATTTCTCACAGTTTGTTAAGCACCTCAATTTAGTCCTCAAATCGGAGTCAATGAAAAGTCAGTGGTCTGTATACAGAGGAGGATCCTAAAAGTATTGGTGAACTCATCAACAAATAGCAATTTGCAGACCAGTAATACCATCAAACAGTTGTAGACTGTCTACAAACAGTTGTAAAGACAGTTGTAGGTTTGAAAGTCCAAATTCTAGTGCATGATGCTCAAAGGAAGGTAAAAAATTAATTCTTCAAACAATAATTCTGACAAAAGGGTATCCACTGTTAATGGTTTCCCAATCCAATTACAGTATGTTGGTATTCCAGCTTCAAATAAATATCAAGATGACCAACTAAATTACATACAACTCTTGTAGGACTTTCCTTTTAAATTCTATGCCAAGCACTCTATTGATTCATATGCTTAGCAAATTCATTTGAGATGGAAAAAAATGTCAAAGTGACTGGCTAACAATTATTGAAAGTGTTATCTACAAAGGCTTTATAAGAGGACAAGGTATTCTGAACAGGCTGTTCTTAGTTCTTTCATGATGGAATTTGCAGGTGTGAGTGAGCACCATGTATGTGGGAGTTCTAAAATGTCTGGAAACATAAAATGAATAGTTAGGTTGCCAATGATAACATCTAGTTGTGCAGGGTTAATTATTATTGTGCCTACTTTAACCTAAGAGAATTGAAACTCCTGTGATTTGATAAGACTTGGTTGATGGTTGTTTGAGTCACATAAAACTATGATTCAAGTCTGAGTCTGGAACTGACAGTATTTTTAGATTATTAAGAAATGGAGAGACAGTTGAGGCAGGCCTTGTTTATCTAAGGAACAAAGAGTAAGGTGTTTCACAGATATTTGAAAGCAGAGGTCTTTTCTGTGAGTCATTAGTGGATTTTCCACAACTGCTACTAAATAATAACTAGATGCATAAAAAAAAATGGCTTAATTCCTAAATGAGCTGCATGTTCATGAAGATTCAAATTAATCTCTTCTAAATACTACATCTTTCTGTTTAAAGAAACAGAGAGGTAAACTTTGCCCAGGCACAACAGCATGTTGACATTTTCTCTAATTCTTTAGTCAAATGATCAATTTGACATACTTCATATTAGAGTTCTTCAAGGGTTTGGCTGTAGATAAGACACTGCTCTGAACAACTAAATCTCTTTGCAAAGAGTCAAGAAACAGTGTTTAAAATGTCTGAAATATACAGTCAATGTATTCATACTAGTGTTTTAAAACAAATAATATATGTTCAATATATACTGTATATATTGGATATATACAGTAAAATGCAACCAACTTTCTTACTATTTATCAGAATTGCTCCATAGTGCCAGGACTTGGTAAGTCAAAGATTTTTCTGATTAAGTAGATGTAAAAATACGTTTTTAAATACAGTCCTCTATGAACAGTAATACTAATGTGATATTTATTTAGATATTTAGGCATTCAGATATTTATTCAGAACTATCTTGTAAAGAGCTCAGTATCTCTCCATGTCATTGGACCAGGCTATGCAAACATTGAAAATCCTGCTCAGTTTGCCCCAAATAGTTTTTTTCTTGGAATATACTCTTTAGAGTAAGCATTTTCTGTTTCTACAACAGAATCTGATGTAATTCAACCCTGACATTATTAATCACAGAACCAGCAGAAGAATTTAATTCATATATTTTGCTGATAGCAATGAAGCTACAGAGATGTTGATTTCTCTGAGCAGCTGCTAAGTATCAGGGGCTCTTTGTTAAAAAAGTTTGAGTATTGTCTGACTCACACTGAAACTAAACCAAACCAAATAAAGTCATCACAAGGGGTAACCTTACTTGTCATTCATCTTTGTAGAGTAGGTGGTTAAATTCCAGTGTAATGACTTTTGATTAACACGGCAGACTTCCAGTGGTAAAATATTGAAACTCAGCAGCTCTAAGCTAAATATCAAACCTGAGAGGCTACAGCAAAGATCAGTACTATTAGAATGGGCATGGCACTGAGGAGAATGAATAATATACGCTGAAATTATCTACTCCTGTTCAATATGAGTTTATGAGATTTTCAACAGCAGTATTGGAGAGAGAGGTCAGTCATGCTTTCTTCTTAATAAAAGTCCCAAAACCAACAGTTAAAATAAAACAAGGATTACAGTCCTAAGATTACATCTAATTAAATGGTTGGTTGGGGTGACAAGGAACTTTTTTAATATAGATTACCTGCCTTGTGCACCATATATATATGAAATCCTCAGTAACACAGTGTACTTTTGTTCTTTATCTAAAGCCTCCACCTGTGCAAAACTATTAATGAGGAGGCAAAGTGAGAGGGGGCATGGAAACTACAGCCCAAATGAAATGTGAAATATCTGTAATACCAGGGGTCCCGAAGCTGATGTTCTATATTATGTCACAACACGAAACAAAAGTTCCAGTAAGCACAAGAGATTATTCATATCCTGGTACAGAACTCAAAACACCTAGAAATAAATGGAATAAGCAAAAATATTTAATGAAACATCAGGTCCAGCTTTCTGAGGTATCCTGAACTTGTTTTGTCCTCCACTGGAATGGAGCATTCCAAGGAGGGAGTATTTATTGCCTAGTATAAAACAAAGATATTTAAAAACATTTGATATGAAAACCTCATACAGCACCAGTCATCACAAATTAATGATAGAGAAAGGAAGTATAACAGCCAAATTCATAGCAACACAGCAGCTGTTAAACACTACATGCCTGTTACTACACTGTCACGCTAGAGAAGTACTTACTGTATGGAGCACATGTAATGGTCATAAATGCACCAAGTTCTCTCTCTAAGGCTTATGAAGCAGCTTGAAAAGCACCAGAATCACAGAACGTTAGGATTTGGAAGGGACCTTGAAAGATCATCCAGTCCAACTCTCCTGCCTGAGCAGGAACTCCTATATTAGATCACACAGGAACGTGTCCAGATTGGTCTTGAATGTCTCCAGAGAAGGAGACTCCACAAGCTCTCTGGGCAGCCTGTTCCAGTGCTCCGTCACCCTCACAGTGAAAAAGTTCTTATATTCAGATGGAGCTTTCTATGTTACAGCTTTCAAGCTAAATATAAAGCCCATAGTTAAAATCCAAGTGTACAAGATTGAGTTCCCACTGAATGAAATTCACCTATAAATATAGGGATTTGAGCAGTGTAAATACTGACATCAAGGATGAGATTTTGTGGCCAAAGAGAACGTGAAACTACTGAGTCAGAGTGGTATGCTGTCCTCAGCCTGCAGCAGCTGGGCCACAAATACAGGTTAATCATCCCACAGCCACTTTGGCTAATAGAAGTGGACATTTTAGCTAAGTCAGAAGTTCTTGCCCGAGGTTACAAATGCTTCAGGATGGATCCTCATGGCCATTCACCAAATCAGGGGAATGATGGCTCAGACATCTGCTCACTAATACTAAAGCTGAAATGTGACGAAGCTAAAAAACTACATTAAATAATAATAATAACATTGACAATGCTTTTGAAATAACGGTACCAGCAATAATATACATTTAAAAGCTTTATTTCTATTTGATTATCAGACAGTTTGAAAAATATAGGTCCCTAGCTTTAACTAATGATGGTTATGGATGGCATTTGATTGTTCTAGATATCAGAGGTGATATTTCTTTTCAGCAAAAGACAATACCTGCACATACTACCACTGTTATCTGTGGTGTTCTAAATTGCTCATGAAGAGATGCCTGCAAAGAATTTAAGACAACCAGTGTTAACACTGATGCACCCTATACATGTGAATTACAGAGCCAGTTCCTAGATGGTTTCAATGGATATCATGTGAAAACTTGGAAGTGGAAAAGGAAAAATAGTTTTAATTTTTCAGAGTGATTAAATTCCACAGAGAACTGTTGCACAAGAGAGATTTTACTGATTAAATACTTTCTCTTTAGATCAGTAATTTGTCAGACTTAAATAAAAATATATTTTCTACTTATATAGTTCTCTATTTCTGTCATATCACAGCTCACTGTTGGTAAGGAACAAATAAAGAGATCTTAGATACATGTAATCTTTTTTGACTAACATGGTATATTAGTCTTTTTAATCTCACATTTGCAAGTATTGTATTTGAAGGAGTATTGAGAGCTACATTTTCAAATCTGTATGTTGGAAGAAGTTCTTAGAAAAGAACAGATGATTTACAAACTTGTTTTTGTAGTCAGATGACACAAATTAGAATAATTCCATCAATCTGTTTGTAATTTCACAAATTTATTTATATAGCTAATTTAGAGTCCTATCAGAATATCTTCCTCATCCCATACTGAGGACTTATTTTTCTGGAACAAGAGGAAATGCTGTGATCATATGACCTGAACAAAGAGATCGTAAGATCTTTTAGGGCACAAAATCTCCTAGTCCAATCCCAACAGTTGCTGCAGAAAGGCAGCATTGTGGGTTTCCTCCTGTCTACTGATGATTTTGCTACGTGCAGTGGTGGAGTGTGACAGGAATAAGAAACCAATTTGTGGCTTTCCCATTAATTCAGTCTTCATTTCGTGAAGCAAAGAATCAGCAAACTTTATCTTTTTTCTTGGAAGGGCCTAAGGAGAAGGGAATGTTATTAGGCACGTCAGTAAATTCTTCCTTTATTCTAGCTCAATTGTTTTCTGCTGAATCGATACATTGGCATTGACAAAACTATCCACAATGAACTGAAGTGTTCTGGAAAGCCATCGTCACTGAATATCCTAGCCTTCTCTGTGCATTGTCCTCAGGAAGTGGAAATTACAGTTTTAGCAAGTTGAAAAATAATTTCCTTTAAATAATTCAACCAGTTAAGTAAAGATTATTCGTCTTGGGACAGAAGGGAGATAATTCAGCGGCTATGTAATCTTAGCAGAAAACAAGGCTACTGCTATGGCCTGTTGTAGTTAAAACTCAGCCCCACGGCAATGGAGTTTGGGGTGTCTCAGCCCCAAGGCAAAGGGGTGAGTGCTCAGGCCTATGGTGAGGGGGTAGGGGAACATCTCAGCCTCCCCCCATCAGGCCCATCACTGGCTGACAGAGGCTTCCAGAAGGTGCTGCAGTCATTGGGCACATCCCAGGGTGTCTGCAAGCCTCAGCCAAACCACAGCTACTCGAATGGCTTCCAAACCAGCCTGTGTGGAAGCCTGTGGCCTACTTCTTGCAACACCCCAACACATAAACATACCTCTCTACTTGAGCTCTACATTAATTTCCAAGAATAATGTTTTAATACTTTCATTTTGATTTTGCCTTTTCTTTCCTCTCTTGTGCTGGCCAGACTGAGAACCAGTCTGTAGTGGCTTCCCTACCCAACCCTGTTCCTGTCCAGACAGGCCAAACTCCATCTCAAACACAGTTTAAGTAGAAAAGTCAGTTTTCTCACAACTAAAGAAAAATAATTTAAATTAATTTATATTAATTAATTAAAGAAATACATTCCTATTGTACACATCTCTCCATGTCCATGGCACTTTAACTCAGACAATAAAAGCCTTTCTAAATTACCCAGTGTCCCACAGCTGGGTCTGACAGGATTTCTTTATGGGAGGTATCATTTTTTTTGTCTTATATACAAAGGAGTGAGAGATGATGATGAGCCCTGATCCCGGAGAGCCTGTGACAGAATGACAGAAACCTGGAGATGGGGGGACACTTCCAGGCACCACAGCAAACCCCATGCCCTGACAGTCACCTCCATCATGGCCACTGAGCAGGGTGCTCCCGAGTGGAATCTCAACAAGGGGATTAGGAAAAAAGCTCGCCTTTGTTTTATTATTAAGATGTTGTCTTAGAAGGAAATAAGAAAATATGTATTTCTGTAATGATAGAGAATTGTTCTGTGTTTCATAGTAGAAGCATTGCAGTAGTTACGGGTAACTCTTGAACCATTATCAATTGTGTTGTCTGCACGCTTGATCACGGGGTATAACAAAACATGAATTCTACTTACCCAAGTGCAGTGAAAGCCATGCAAAATAAAAACAAAACCTTTTTTCTTGTAAAGAACCGTGGGAAGTGTACTAAAGAAATAAATTTCTCACAGGGTTTTTGTATATTCTTTTTTATTTCATCTCTAGGGGTCTTTTTCTTATTTTCTACTGTTGAACATAGGCTGCTATCTCAAATCTCTGAGGACATCCTCTATGTCCTCTAAGTGTATCATATTTTTACTGAGACCTCTACTCCAGTTTGTGACTTCCAAGCTTAATTTGTTTCTCATTACTAATATCTGGACTACCAATTTGACTTCTGATTAAACATTTTACCAGACAACTGAATTGAATGAATCAGTCATAAAAATTGCCTTGGATGCAACATTCCCAAAATCACTCTTACAGTCATGTCCTGTATGACATGGAACAACCCTTAGTAAAGATGGAGCATGCGAGGGATAGGGCTGGTGAAGTTGTATTGCCGCATGGGTATGCTTATATTGTGTGCTGCTCAGTGTGGAGCGGCAGACATGCTGTTCGGAGTATGGTTCTCCTACATTTTCTGTACCTTCTGGGAACAGTCTTGTACAAAGCAGACATAGAACAAAGTATTGTCTGGAATCATGTTTTCTGGACAGCTCTATGGCAGTACATCAGAGAAGACTGAGAGAGGCAAAGGAAACAGCCATGGCTGCAGGTTTGAGAAGGCTGGCTTGGAGGTGAGAGCATGGGATGGGAAGAAATGTAGTGTCAGAATACTCCGTCCCAAAGCAAGTAAATTGAAATCTTTTGTGATCTCTCTCTCCGGAGCTGTACATCATGTCATAAGCCACTTGGCAGTCCTGAAGCAAGGTCATACCTCTCCAGAAAATAAACGTCAAGAATCACTTTTCCTCCTCTTCCCTGTCTCTCTGTTAACTGACATCACAAAGTCTTGTCCCACACTCCACGGTCTCCTAATCTATATGCTCTAGCAGAGGGTTAGACAGCTTGATCTCCAGTGGTCCGTTCCAATCTTAACTGTCTGATGATTCTGTGAATAGAGTAGGTAAAAACCTATGGTGAAGAAAAGACCTAACATTAGGCCCTGTGTAAATCTTTTTCTCACTCTTGAGCATTGTATAATTCATCAACAGATTTTTGGGTAACAGCAGTACCTCACGGCCGGTTTCAAGTACATACAATGTGAGTCCTGTAATATAGACTTCTGCGTGACTCTCACTGCTTTTTCCTGTTTTCCAAGCAAAGAGATTTTCATTCCTAGAAGCACCACTTTTGCCAATAAGTGTAACCACAAAAATTGCTGTTTACATCACAAATTCAGATGGCAGACAGCAAGTCTCTCTCTTGTCAGGGTAGAGAAGAAAAGAAGCCTCAGGCCCTGGGTTATCGTAGCGGAGAGGTGACCAGCTGTCTGGGTTAGCGTGGGAAGAGTCCACCACAAGGAACATGACTCTAGCAGTGGTTTAGCTGCTGCCAGTAAGAACCTCAGAGTGCCACAGAACACAGCATTGCTTGGCCACCTTCTGTTGGTACACACTAAGGTTTTACTGAAAAATACACCTCTCTCCTCCAAATAAACTTTGCCTCGTGTGAGCATCATAGGGATTATAAACAACAGAACTAATGGTAGAGCAATAGCTACTGACAGTAATCTGAGCAAAGAAATTTGGAGGAAAGAGGAAAAGCATTCTAATACACAAATTATTAAAGAACAGGAGCAACTAGCACATGCTTCTAAATATTTCTTCAAATTTGTGTCATTTTCTGTCCAAAGATACACAATACTGCTGATGAGAAAGCAGGTTTGTACAAATACTTTGTTGTGAACTCAATCCTGCCATGGAGCTGCATAGTTTGCAGGACCTCCTGCAGATGCTAGGAGCAGGACCACATTATTCTTCACTTCAGAGATGAGTCCTGTGATTGGTATAACTCTCTGACTGTGCTGGAGAGTCCAATTTCAAGTCTTTTTTTCTTTTTTTTTAATGTATTGTATTAAAGTGAAAGGATCCAGCACCTATATATTCATCAAATCCCATTTTAGCCATTTCCATGACATTAATGTTGCACCCCCTGCTGTTCCTTCTTTTCCTCTGTATTTAGTTGAAAACTTCAGAACTCAAGTTGTGTCTGATCCTCCAAAAATCCTGCAAAAGCCAGCATAAGAATACAGGTTACTTGTGTTTTTCTTGCCAAAAGAATTTTCTTCCCCTTTTTAGGGGGTCACTTTTTAGAGGATTACTCAGACACTTAATCGGACTTCCATATTTCAATAAGTTCCTAGTGTATAGAACTTCATCCTTTACATATTTTTAATCTTGCTATTTAGTATCCTATAGAAACATTAGCATTTGATAAAGGGCATTAAGTTATTTAGTATAAATCACTAGTTGTATTTCAAATGAGGTAGACAGTATTCCTCTGTTGCTTTTTTCATGCAGATTTGAGGAAATAAATATTTATCTACACATCAGCTGTATTAATTTAATAGAACTCTCAGGACTTCATACCTATGAAATTTTACAAGGTTGTTTTGTTTACTTTTGAATGTTTTAGAGATCCTTGGAAGTGAGAATAAAACACCGTTATTACAACTATCAAGATAAATTAATGATAATACACTGTTTCATCCACTCACTCATCACTGAAAATGAGTAGGGAAAAAAAGCTTCAGATTTAAATAAAGCTAAAAAAATAAACACATATTTTATCACCCACCTAGGTCATTACCTAGCAACTGTTGCTGGTCTGTATTGTTTGCCACAGTTTTCTCTTTGCTGTATGAATAACATAATGCTGTATAATAAACTGGATGGAGGAATAGAGTGTATGTCAGAATGTTTTACTACATGTACTTATATAGGTCCTGGATGGCTTTCTCTATCAAGGAACTTGACCATTGTTTTCTGAGGTTGGGTTTGGGTTATTTTTCAGATGTTTCTTTGCTCTTAAAGGTGCAGGAACCAATATATAATAAACACTTGAGTTGCTGTGGGATTTGAAAAATTGATGAGAACTTTTGTGTGCTAGTGTCTATATTTGGTAATATATAATAACCAAGTAAAGATGAGCAGGCAATAGCAGCATCAATGTTGTAAAAAATGCCATCTTTCTTTTTTTCCATGGTAGAATGTAAAACACAATTTTAATGAATATGAATGTAAACATGAGTAAGACACTATGTGATCTCTGGCCAATAAATTGCATAACATAACTAATGAGAAAAGTAATCATCAAACAAGTTTTAATTCTACCAGTAACTGCATTCTTCAAATAGCTGTTATTGCCTGTCTGGCTCACAAAATACGTGCATGCAGATGAGAAAAAATGAGCTACATAGATAGTATGGAGCTGTGGAACTGAATGCAGGACTGTAGTAGGTGACCCACATGAGAGACAACACTGGAATACTGGAAGGGTGACCACAGGCCTCTGGACGCTACTCACACTGAGTATCTGAAGCTGAAGTCAAAGTCAGGCATAGGAAAGACCTGCTGTCTGTCTTCTTGCTAAGATGACTCCAGTTTCAGCTGTGAGCAGCTGCTTCTCCCCATCCTCCTATATAGTACAGATGGTGAAAATTCTCTTATTTTGCAATTTATGAATATTCTGAAAGGCAGTTTGCAGGCATCTTATGAAATAATGCACAGATGGACTTTTATTTATTGGATTTCTCACATCTTTACCAGTCCAGATTGCTGTACACCATCTCACAAGCTCTCACTTCACTCAGGAACAGGCGGTTACTTATTGTGCCAGAATAAACTAATGACTACATGAAATAATTGCTCTCAGAAACTCCCAGTCGCAGTGAAATTAAGCCATTTTGGATCCAGGACCTTTGTATTTGTCAAAAACAGTTACTGGCTTCTGTTTTCTGGCACAATGAGTAGTATTTGCAAGTTAGCTTTATTTAATGATGATTTCAGCAATCAGTGTAACAGGGAAGCTGCCGGTGCTTAGTTTTGCTTTTAGTTATATAGACCCTACATCATAGCTAATATACCAGCAAGGAATAGTGATGCATAAGCTAAGGATTTTTTTTTCCCAGGAGGCACATCAAATGCAAATATTTAGATGAATAAAACTGGTAACACTAAGAGTATGATCTTGCCAATGGATTTGGCTCAAATATATATATCAGTAATAAAAAACCCAAAACCCTTAAACTTCCTAGAATTTAGCATTATTTGCCCATCATGATATATAGACACTGACTCAGAGTTGTGCATGAGACAATGAAGTTGACAGCCATGCTGCTCAGAGGAAGGATTGCTAAGGCACACAGTTTTAATTAATCTTTGTCAATGTACTGTAATTCAATGTAATTAATACAAAGGACACAAATACAAGAGGGAGTATTTTTTTCTCCTCAATTATCAACCTATAACATTATTCAATACATAAGAGTCCTCCTGAACACTTAATTTCTCAGTAGTTGGCACTGCAAACAAATTTTATCTTAGTTTTAGCCCATCTGGGCTTAAAACTTTCATGTTTAATTCCTTGCCTGGAATCTTTTCTCATCACATACTTTTGAAGCAATATCAGGTGTTTTATTAACAAGAGGAACATTCACTGTTCTAAGAATAACTGTAAACAAAAATGTGTATTTTACCAATGTCTTTAGAGTTGCCCCATTCTGCTGTTAATTAAATCTGCTATTAATTAAGTTCTGCTATTAAGTCTGCTCTGCTTTGGGAAGCCATTGATGGGAGCCTGAAGGTTTTAATGTGTTGTTCCATCTGGTGGACCCATTTCTTTGGCAGTTAATACTTCTAGACAGAAACAAAGAACACAGTTTTGGTCTCAGCTGCTCCCAGAATTGGTTTATTTTAGGTAAGGTTAAGGTTGGTAGTGCTTGACACAATGTCAACATCTGAAAACCAATGTCAACATCTGAAAGCCAATAAACATTATGAACGCATTTCTGTGAGCAACTGGAGTGTTACCACAGCTATAAAATAATGCAACAGGGTGCAATCCCTTTCCCTGAGCTTCACCAGTTCAAAGTCTGATCCTGTTCTTCACAGTATTTGGTGTACCCACATTGAAATCATTTGCAGTTCTGAGTTCTAAAAGGACAAACAGACAAGGAGTGAGAAGATGGGGTATAACACAAAGTAGCAAAAGTGGTATAAAAGTCTCTATTTTATACATTCCATTCAGGTAATAAGAAAAGTAATCATACGTCCTATGAAAAGAAAGGGAATGAGGAACAAAATGTGCAGTAAATCTTGAATTCTAGCTGATTATTCCTAAACAGAGAGCTGTGACTTTGCTATTCCTTGGAATTCAGAAGAAAAGTATTTTTCCTATTATAGATGGAGAGCCTAACCAGACATTAAACACGGCTATAAATATTCTGGAACAGGCTGCCAAGCACCAATTGAAGTGGAAACTGCGGGGG